>JAUCBJ010000208.1:0-59969 GCA_032718475.1 Nemertoderma westbladi | reverse complement strand
AGGTATTGGTTATTAAACAATATTAGCAATACTTATAAACTGTTTATTAATTTATTTGTTTAATTAATATTACAATTTTTAAGAAGTGAAATTTCATACATCACCATAATAATGGATAATGTCAAGATAATAATAGTGTTATCTCTTTGTGTGAACTTCTTACACACTGTTTGTGGAGGCGTAACTTGTGAAGAAGGTTTAACATTTGCAATGAAATCTGACAATTCTAAAATGCAGGAAATGCAAGAACAGATGATTAAACTGCTCACCGATGACATACCAAAGATTAATAAAGACGATTGCGGGAAGTGCATGGAAGTTTCAACAATATTAGGGGGGAAGGTGAAGGAGGCCGATGTCAACATTGCCATGAGTTTGGATTATGTTATGTGTATGCCTGAGGAGATTGCCGATGTGTGTAAATCTGTTACTGAAAAAGAATGTGCTGGGAAAGGTGGTGAAGATAAAGCAGAGGAAGGAAACACTTATGTGGATGTCATGGAGGGTATTATAACCTCTATGAAGGAACAGTTTGAGAATCCTATGGGAGCCTGTCAGGTTCAATGCTGTGATGGAGCATGCGATACAAAATGGAGTAATAATCCTTTCGGGGCCGATGGTGAGGTTAATTGGAGTAGCTCATTCTTTATTGGTGGGGCACCTGGAAATGTAATTCATATTGGTCTGGTGGTAGCCATGGTTGCACTTGGAGTACTGTTCCAGAACTAGTTTTAGAACTAGCTAGTGGGAATACCAAATGATACTCCGTTCAATCGTTATTATTTAGACACGTTATTATTAACAACTGTTATAAGAAGACCGTATGTGATCGTATATCATCCGTATATGATATTAGAAGACCTTTAGTTGGCTTATTAGGCGTACTGTAAAAGTATTCTGTATGTATCTATCTACATACACCTACATATATATCATGTAAACTCCTCCGAAATATAACTGGCACTAAGACTATGACCAGTGCCGTTTTGGACACACCTCCTCTAAAATTTTTTATACCAGCTACTGTGGTTTTTGTTACTATTTTTTAAAATGTTCTAGAACATATACTGTACTCTGAATCCGATCGGTCATAAACTTTATAATCAAATGTTACTGAAACAATATTACTTGTTGCAAAACACCGGAATAAAAAATTTATCGTTTTTATATATAACACTTTTTAGTATTTAATGTACAATGGTTATTAAAAATATTTTGCCATACAACCGCCAGACCTGGTCAGACCGTAACTAAGTCATTGCTATTGCGACCAACTGTTCCATCAAATTAATGTCCCGGCGTACCGGCATTCTGTATACCGCGAACACCTTCGACGCCACACGTCACACTCGGTCTGCAGGTCTGTCGAAGATTAGCTCAAAGAGCTTGAAGGTCTTGGTACAGTTAACTGGGTTCGACTCATTCCAAAGTAAAGTAGGCCCTACGGGACATTCTTACACAATTTTGAACTTTGATTGCCTGTACAATGTTATCCACCCACAGCACCTACAGTATGTGCACAAAATTGTGCTTGGATTGAACTTTCGAATATCAGCTTTGATTTCGCTAAGATTATGGCGGGACTCAGTCACTTTTGAGAAAAATACTAGATTGTCTATAATAAATCAAGGTAAAGTACGAATTCGTAAGAAATAGTTATATTTAATTTATAATTTCAATTGTAAAGTTTAGCGAATTGTGCGCAGGTGTACAGTACGGTGGGTGTTGAGTTGATGTTTATGATAATGCTGTATTATTAAGTTTGAATAAAAATAATAAATATCAGACGATTTGATGCTAAATTGCTAATTTTTTATAGCGTGGTTTGTGTAGTAAGGAATAGGACATTGCTAGATAAAATACGGGACCTGAACGAATTTTATAGTCGAAATGGTCTTTTACATACTGTACACGTAATCTAACAGTAATTTCCGGACAATTAGTGATAATAAAGTGCAACTAAGTATTTACAACCAAAATGTGGATGCAAAATGTGAGGCGACAAACAAAGTGAGCGAAATCTTTAACATTGAGAATGGGTACCATTGACGAGTTGTCCTTAATTGCCTAATTAATAACTCGGTCATTTATTGATGAAATTAAACCAAACTTTGTACGTATACAGTATGCCTGTCAAAAGTTTAGAAAGAATCTGAGACTGAGGGTTGGCCAGTCCCGGGAAGCGATGCCTCCAGGACGCCGTCAGCGGAATCTGCCGGGGGCAGATTGGTATATTTGGGTCGAGGCCAGAAGAGGGGAGCGAGCCCGAGAGACCCAGGAGCCAGCCGGTAATGCCACATGACGCCAGTGAGCGACAAACTGTAGACATCTACATCATCGTCGCTCTGATGTATATTGTAGGCAATAAAATGTATATCGGACTGGACTCTATATATATGTATATTACTGCGTTGTCTTCTCCTCTTGGTTTGTTAATATTATATATTTCCTGCGTTGTCTTATCCTCTTGGTGTGTTCTCTCTTCTCTTTTACGGTCATGACCGTTTACCCCGACAGGGGGTGTTTATTATTATTAAAAAAAATAAATCAGTTTACACTGTTATTTTTGGGAGAATCAGGCGTTATTTGCGTCGAGTTTCCCCTGGCCGCTTGGATACATATGAGTTTTGATTGCGTCGAAAGATGAGTTGATATGAGTTCCATATTGGTACTAGGATTGTTATACTGTAGGTCGCATCCCTTTTAGAACGTACAGTACCTTGCTTTATTTATTGCTCGTTTGCGCCATCGGCGCTACAGAAATGGAATACCATAGAACGCAACAGAATGTACAAGCCAATGGAATTCGAGTTGAATGAATAAACCAATCCTGGTGTAAGCGGATTCAATTCCGCCTCATTACCCACCAGAAAATGGGATAGTGGCATTTTCAGCAATATGTTGGAGATACGAGATTAGCAATATTAATCTCGTATCACAACCAACATTTGGGGGGGGGGGGGGTAGCACAGGCCCCAAAGCCACAAAGGAAGGTTAGAGGTCAAACCACCTCGGAGGGAACACAGCTAGTAGAGGCTAGCAGCAGAGGGGAAACACTCCCAGAGAGTGCCAGGGTGACAAGTTGCATATTAGCCAATAGAGGGGAGGGAAGCACGTGATAGGGAACAGGAAAGCATCCATTGGGTAGGAGGCCAACCTAGAGTAGGAGGTGAAGCAATATTTAGTGTATCAATCATATATTATGTCAGATTCTTGGATTGGTACATTAGTTGGTTATTCAGTATAGTGCAGACCGGTAACAATTATTCACCGTCATCAGTACAGCATACCGGTATCCATCATATCTGTACTTCTGCCACATATTATTGTGCTATCATTTATAATATCAAGAGACAACACCGAACTCTCATTGTTTTCCTACATCGGCCTCGGCCAAGCTGCTAGCACCATCCCTAAGGCAGAACGGTGACGCGTAGTACATTTACCCGGTCGGGATCTCCGATCCCGTCACACCTGGGTTGTTGCGCTTTTGCGCCAATGCTGCCCATTGGTTATAGAGCTGTTGCGCCGTTGCGTGTTTTCCATGAAGCCTTTTAAACAACTGATCAACATTTTTGACAAACATAACGATTAGGACTGTTTTACTATAATCTAATACGTAACTCAAATACTCTCACTGTATATCTATAATAATACAGTAATTATAATAGAACAACACACCTTACCGTATTATTTTATTTCTTCTTATAATAATGTCCAATGCCATAACAGCATAACTAGGCTTAGTAGGCTTCCCTGTAAATATATAAATAAATGATTAATATTGACTTGCGGCGAGGTGTCCGATAATTTGCGGCGAAATGGCATTCACAGTGAGACACCTCGCCGCAAGACACCTCGCCGCACATAATCTGCGGCGAGATGACTTGCGGCGAAGTGGCAGTGCGACGAGGTGACCAGCACCATTTAATTTAGGCCTACTTATACAGTAATTCTGTAATTTCGATGGTTCTATCACATTTATCGTTTTTATATATAACACTTTTTAGTATTTAATGTACAATGGTTATTAAAAATATTTTGCCATACAACCGCCAGACCTGGTCAGACCGTAACTAAGTCATTGCTATTGCGACCAACTGTTCCATCAAATTAATGTCCCGGCGTACCGGCATTCTGTATACCGCGAACACCTTCGACGCCACACGTCACACTCGGTCTGCAGGTCTGTCGAAGATTAGCTCAAAGAGCTTGAAGGTCTTGGTACAGTTAACTGGGTTCGACTCATTCCAAAGTAAAGTAGGCCCTACGGGACATTCTTACACAATTTTGAACTTTGATTGCCTGTACAATGTTATCCACCCACAGCACCTACAGTATGTGCACAAAATTGTGCTTGGATTGAACTTTCGAATATCAGCTTTGATTTCGCTAAGATTATGGCGGGACTCAGTCACTTTTGAGAAAAATACTAGATTGTCTATAATAAATCAAGGTAAAGTACGAATTCGTAAGAAATAGTTATATTTAATTTATAATTTCAATTGTAAAGTTTAGCGAATTGTGCGCAGGTGTACAGTACGGTGGGTGTTGAGTTGATGTTTATGATAATGCTGTATTATTAAGTTTGAATAAAAATAATAAATATCAGACGATTTGATGCTAAATTGCTAATTTTTTATAGCGTGGTTTGTGTAGTAAGGAATAGGACATTGCTAGATAAAATACGGGACCTGAACGAATTTTATAGTCGAAATGGTCTTTTACATACTGTACACGTAATCTAACAGTAATTTCCGGACAATTAGTGATAATAAAGTGCAACTAAGTATTTACAACCAAAATGTGGATGCAAAATGTGAGGCGACAAACAAAGTGAGCGAAATCTTTAACATTGAGAATGGGTACCATTGACGAGTTGTCCTTAATTGCCTAATTAATAACTCGGTCATTTATTGATGAAATTAAACCAAACTTTGTACGTATACAGTATGCCTGTCAAAAGTTTAGAAAGAATCTGAGACTGAGGGTTGGCCAGTCCCGGGAAGCGATGCCTCCAGGACGCCGTCAGCGGAATCTGCCGGGGGCAGATTGGTATATTTGGGTCGAGGCCAGAAGAGGGGAGCGAGCCCGAGAGACCCAGGAGCCAGCCGGTAATGCCACATGACGCCAGTGAGCGACAAACTGTAGACATCTACATCATCGTCGCTCTGATGTATATTGTAGGCAATAAAATGTATATCGGACTGGACTCTATATATATGTATATTACTGCGTTGTCTTCTCCTCTTGGTTTGTTAATATTATATATTTCCTGCGTTGTCTTATCCTCTTGGTGTGTTCTCTCTTCTCTTTTACGGTCATGACCGTTTACCCCGACAGGGGGTGTTTATTATTATTAAAAAAAATAAATCAGTTTACACTGTTATTTTTGGGAGAATCAGGCGTTATTTGCGTCGAGTTTCCCCTGGCCGCTTGGATACATATGAGTTTTGATTGCGTCGAAAGATGAGTTGATATGAGTTCCATATTGGTACTAGGATTGTTATACTGTAGGTCGCATCCCTTTTAGAACGTACAGTACCTTGCTTTATTTATTGCTCGTTTGCGCCATCGGCGCTACAGAAATGGAATACCATAGAACGCAACAGAATGTACAAGCCAATGGAATTCGAGTTGAATGAATAAACCAATCCTGGTGTAAGCGGATTCAATTCCGCCTCATTACCCACCAGAAAATGGGATAGTGGCATTTTCAGCAATATGTTGGAGATACGAGATTAGCAATATTAATCTCGTATCACAACCAACATTTGGGGGGGGGGGGGGGTAGCACAGGCCCCAAAGCCACAAAGGAAGGTTAGAGGTCAAACCACCTCGGAGGGAACACAGCTAGTAGAGGCTAGCAGCAGAGGGGAAACACTCCCAGAGAGTGCCAGGGTGACAAGTTGCATATTAGCCAATAGAGGGGAGGGAAGCACGTGATAGGGAACAGGAAAGCATCCATTGGGTAGGAGGCCAACCTAGAGTAGGAGGTGAAGCAATATTTAGTGTATCAATCATATATTATGTCAGATTCTTGGATTGGTACATTAGTTGGTTATTCAGTATAGTGCAGACCGGTAACAATTATTCACCGTCATCAGTACAGCATACCGGTATCCATCATATCTGTACTTCTGCCACATATTATTGTGCTATCATTTATAATATCAAGAGACAACACCGAACTCTCATTGTTTTCCTACATCGGCCTCGGCCAAGCTGCTAGCACCATCCCTAAGGCAGAACGGTGACGCGTAGTACATTTACCCGGTCGGGATCTCCGATCCCGTCACACCTGGGTTGTTGCGCTTTTGCGCCAATGCTGCCCATTGGTTATAGAGCTGTTGCGCCGTTGCGTGTTTTCCATGAAGCCTTTTAAACAACTGATCAACATTTTTGACAAACATAACGATTAGGACTGTTTTACTATAATCTAATACGTAACTCAAATACTCTCACTGTATATCTATAATAATACAGTAATTATAATAGAACAACACACCTTACCGTATTATTTTATTTCTTCTTATAATAATGTCCAATGCCATAACAGCATAACTAGGCTTAGTAGGCTTCCCTGTAAATATATAAATAAATGATTAATATTGACTTGCGGCGAGGTGTCCGATAATTTGCGGCGAAATGGCATTCACAGTGAGACACCTCGCCGCAAGACACCTCGCCGCACATAATCTGCGGCGAGATGACTTGCGGCGAAGTGGCAGTGCGACGAGGTGACCAGCACCATTTAATTTAGGCCTACTTATACAGTAATTCTGTAATTTCGATGGTTCTATCACATTTGAGGCACAGTGACAAACACCTTATTCCCCAGTGGCCATTTTTGGACCAATTTGTCTCAAATTTCACACAGACACTCTCGGACCTATGTGTAACTTCATAGAAAAAAAATTTTAATAGGTGATTTTCCGCTTCGAGCAGCACGATAGAAAATCATGAGTTTATGGCTTTTTTTTTTTCGAAAACTCAATTTTTACCTGTCAGCCTGTTTTCAAATGTGCACCATTTCCTCAATTTTCTTTCAATTTGCCGGAGAATCTACAAACAGACACTTGTATTTAATACAATTGTGTATTTAATGTGATGTAAAATATACGGTTGCAGATGACGATGTGCCCTTCGCGCAGCACGTGACAAAACTGTATTTTCTAGAAACATACTTCTTAATTTGACCACTGTCAGTACTACAGTACCTGACTACTGCGACTGCCCTGCCAGTACAGCAGTACCAGAAAACCGCACTACCGGACCGGTACCTACTGCGCTGTAAGTAGGCAAACAACTAATAGTCAAATAATATTTTAAATGGCGATATTCAATTGTACCGACGGGCCGTTCTGCCGTTGGTAGGCCTACAATTGCCATACGATTTACGATTAGGGGAGATTTGTCGGACGTCATCTGCAGTCTTTCAGTCTGTGAGTGGTTGATCAGACACGGTCTCGGTCCGGAAACACAAGTCCCTAAAAGGTGCCACCCTGCTCCATAGCGCGGGAAATTCAAATAATTGAAAGACATGTAATTTGTAGTGGAAAGGGTGGCAGACAAAGTGTACTAAATAACAGGTCATGCAGCGAGCGGATTCCTGAAATTACCGTGAAATTAGCGTGGGCCGATCGTTTCCCTATTTATGGTACACTATTTTCATAATATTTTCTTAGAAACTTATTTTATGCTACTTTGGTTAGGTGGATATGATGACTAGGGTTCATAGAAATTTAATAAAATGTCTTTCTGGAATTTTTATCTTGTAGTTGCCAAGGTAACCGGGTGCAAAGTTCAAATTTTGAGCGCCTGCAATTCAAGACGACAAGGGATTCTGTTCTTGAGATTTGGTATATGAGTAAAGGGAATAAAAGTCTATCAAAATATTTTACATTAAAATGTTTTCCATCCCGTTTCCATGGTGACGGGAATTACGATAATTTCCCATTATGACCGAAACTCATTATGACTATCGCAGGTCTTGCTCTCTGATTGGACAGTTTAGTTTATTGGCAAATATTGACTTTTAGAAATGTGATTCACAATTGACGAATTATAAAATAAAATGTAGGCAATTTTAACTATTATTTAGACTGACAAACCGAATAAAAATGGTGTTTTATAGATTTTTCAAATTTTTCATTATGCATATTTCCATGGCAACGGCAATGTAAACAAATTCAAATGTAAAATATTTTGATACACTTTTATTTCCTTTAGTCACCTACCAAATATCAAGGGAAGAATCCATTGTCGCCTTGAAATACAGGCGCTCGAAATTTGAACTTTGCACCCGGTTACCTTGGCAACTACAAGATAAAAATTCCAGAAAGACAATTTATTACATTTCTATGAACCCTAGTCATCATCCACCTAACAAAAGTAGCATAAAATAAGTTTCTAAGGAAATATTATGAAAATAGTGTCATAAATAGGGAAGCGATCGGCCCACGCTAATTTCAGCAATCCGCTCGCTGCATGACCTGTTATTTAGTACACCTTGGTGGCAGATCAGATCTGCCACCTATATTTTGGAGGTAAATTCAAATCTGTTTTAACATGTCACAGTTATCTCCCCCCTCCAGTCACGAACCCTATCCCAAGCCGCCAGTACCCCCGGACATGCCCTCTCCATCGCACGGGAACGCAAACTCAGCACCCACCTCGAGGAGTGCCGCAATTCGGGTGTGGGATTCACCCCTCTCGTGATGGAGGCCCTGGGTGGATGGGACTCGGACTCCATGCAGTCCTCTGGGAAATCGCTTCTTTCCATGTACAGTAGGCCTGTAAGTAGTTTTGTTTTTGTATACGTTTTTACTCTGTACGCACGAGTTTGATGCATGCATCAAATGATGTATGCATGCCGTTCACAGTTTACTGGTCAGTTCTCCAGTTATTTTCATTAAAAATATACTTCGTGTTTGATTGTTAAAAAAAATATGGAGCCCGTTAAAAAAAATTTTTAACATTGAATGAGACAGGGGGGGTAACTGGACGCAAAACACGCCTTGGCGAATTAATGTCCCGCCTAAATGTTAAATTCTCAATTTAGGGAAAGGAACAGGTTACAGTGGCACGTTATTTTAACCAAAACAATAAACTAAACACAATACACACAGTAGGCCTACACCTCTATGGGAGTCCATGCTGGGCTCTAAATGCTGAGGACACCAAATCTCTGGATGGTACATTTACAAGAATGCTACGTCGGGGTCATTGTGTCAAGTACAATGCACACATCTCCAACCAGACACTATATAACATTGGAGATGTCTCATTGGTTCCCACAAGCTTGACACTTGAACAAAGCCGCCTCCGCTTTGCCTGAGATTGTTTTCGCAGTGAGGACCAGCCTGTGCAGTGCACACTATTTTACTTTGGCAGCCCCATGGAGAAAATAAGTATGGTGGACAGCCCATGACTTTTGTGAGACGCCTCTTAAAGGACACTGGTTTTGTAGAGGCGAATAATCTCGCGAAAGTCATGGGGGATAGGGAGTTGTGGCGGTGAATCTTTGTTGATAAGCCGGCATAGCATTCTTAATGAACCCTGCATTGGGCTTGTCAATTGTGGATTGCATGATGGTAGCAAAATATTTTTGTTAAGCCAGCATCTCAATCACCAGTTTCAATGCAGCAGGCCGATTATAGAGTTTAGCTGGAGATGTTCAATCAGTACTAGTGAGTGTAGCTGAAGATGTTCATGGTGAAGCAATGACAAATCGAGATTTATCTGTTTTAGATGTCTACAATAACATTATCAGAGATGATGATGGAACAGGACTTCAGCCGGTAATTGTAGAAAGTGTTGAACCAAAATAATTGTGAAGGGATTGTTTTATCTCTTAGGCCTACGGATTCTCATACTGTAGCTCAATCTTGAGTAGGCCTATGATACTCTACCGGATTCTATGGCAATCAATAGCGGGGTAAATGACGAGCAATCAATGCTGACGGAAGATGGTGAACATGAATTAGTTTCCAACAGCAGGTGTGGCAGGATAACCACGATCCAGACAGCGCAAACAGTTATAAAAATAGGGAGTCTGGGATGTCCCATGGAATAAAACGGAATCTAAAGATTAGATTCTCTTTAGAGCAGCAGTAGATGTAGAACCAGTACTCGTATTTGGGAGTCTATGCTGGCTTTTAACTGCAGAGGATACCAAATCTCTGGATGGCACTTTTACAAGAATGGTGCGCCGGGTTCATTGTGTCAAGTACAATGAACACATTTCCAATCAGACTCTATACAACATTGGAGGAAACATACATTAGTCTTCCTTAGCTTGACACTTGACCTGAACCGCCTCCGCTTTGCAGGACGTTGCTTTCGCCGTGAGGACCAGCCAGTGCATAATATTGTGCTTTGGCGAATAAATATACATGGTGGACAGCTCATGCTTTTCTTGGGACGCCTGTTAAAGGCGTATCTAAACACTGGCCTTGGAGATGCGGATGATCTAGCAAATGTCATGAATGGTAGGGAGATGTGACAGCGCAATTTTGTTGACAAGCCGGCACAGCATTATTAATATATATGTAATACATAATAATGCAGTTCCAATGCAGCATGTTGATAGTAGAAGTAGTAGGGCCTAATTATAAAAATAATGTAATATTACAGTGTTTCTAACTACTAACTAGTAAGTCATTTAATGGGCCATATGGAATATGATAAAACCCCACATGCTAAAGATAACCCCCCTTAATTGTATGTTCTAACCTACTGTAACTATTTTGTTTCACAATCTGCCAAAACAACAGATATCAAATTAAATGGTCTAAAATGCGATCTACCTCTAAAAATATGTGCCCAAACATATTATATGCTATTTTAGATTATATTTAGTGAAAAATTAGATCGCATTACTCAAGATTTCTTAAAATATTCAGTTTTTTTTCGTTTTTCTCAAAACTACAAAAATCGACTTACAGTAGGGGGTTTTGTCGAATTACCGACGCTATGATCACGTAGGATCGTTGTTATATTACGCAGCAATCCCACATACAGTAGATGTTTAGTAGCCTACAGATATGGAACATTTAAAAAATTGTTGGTAGACTTCACATGTTTTGAATCCTTGCACGGCCAGCTTTCCATTGCTACAGTAGAATGATTGCTTACATTTACATTGCGTACCATGAACCATGAGGTTGAAGAATATAACTGCATTACGATTGGTACAATATCGCCGCCAATAATTTTTTTAAACGCTTGTAGCTAAAGATTGAAAGCGAAAATAAAAATTATGGTTCACCCAGAAAGGAGAAGGGAGGTAAAACTATCTCTGTTTCAAATTTCAGGCAATCTCATTACGATTTGTAGCAAAATTGGGGGGGGGGGGGGGGGGGGGGGAATTGTGTCATTGATTCTCGACACTATATTCCAGGACATGGTGTAGAGGTAGGTGTACTGCCATATCCAGAGTATTATTTTCGCAAAATATGATTATTATACCGTGGCAGAAAGCGGCCAAACCAATTACTACTTATTTTTATATAATTTTAATCAACATTTCTTTTCTTGAATTTCAATCCATTCTACAGTATATAGCCAATTTACTCCCTTCCCATCACCACCTTCTATTATCTCTTTCTTCTCAATTCTCTCTATCATATTTTTCCACAAGTGAATAAACACACAAGCTGGTCCTGATAGGTGAAAGTGAAAAGTGATATCCGAAGATTTTACTGTTGGGGTTTTTACTGTTGAAGTTTTACTGTTTGTTTAATTGTTGAAAAATTGGCCCCACCATGTTCATGTATCACAGAAGCACACAATGAATTACGGTAGTTCACCTTCACCCGGATGTTGTTTGTTGTTGCTAGTACATTCCTTTAATTTCCTGCACATTACATTCATTTTATGCCAAAAAAAGTATAACAGTACTGGCGGAACAGATAGTACAGTTTTAGGCCTATGATAGTACAGTAGTAGGCCTTTCAGAGCAGAAACTGGAATAGTTGAATTTCGAATTTCCCGCCGGAGCCATTCCAACATTCAGCAATTAATTCTTTATCCTCTGATCCTACTCCATGAACCTGCTAAGTGTACCGGTATTGTAGTTCAGTAGTTGTCGTCACTGTATTTGCGGGGCGCAGCTACCGCAGTTGCGCAGTACCGTACTCGTACTCGCTCCTGTACTCGTACAGTACTGCAGTGAGGCCTACTAGTCTACCCTGCCTCCCATACTGGTATTAGAATATTGAAATACAGACAAGTCGGGAACCCCTGGATATGGCTGCAGTTGATACTTTTGAGTTCGTCCTAAATGAAGTCCAACACATAACGCAGTCTTACCAGGAAGCAGCCGCTTGTATTGGAATTCTTTATGTTTCCAAGCAACTTATTCAAGTAATTTATAGATCCATACGGCTCGCTCACGCATACAAACAGTACAAAAACGGGCCCAGTGTCAATTTACAAAAGCGTTTCGGAGACTGGGCTGTTGTTACCGGGTCCACGGATGGCATTGGGAAAGCTTTCGCGAATGAACTCGCTTCTAGAGGCATAAACATAATCCTCATCAGTCGAAATTACGCGAAATTATTACAAACTTCCTTGGAATTAAAACAGGAACACGGTATACAAACTCACATTATCGAGGTTAATTTCTCTTCCGACCTCAATGTTTACAAAGACATACGCGTGGTACTAGATGAATTCGAAGTCGGTTTGCTGGTTAACAACGTCGGAATTATGTACGACTTCCCTATGCCCTTCCTTGACTTACACCCGGAGAGGATCTGGCAGATGATAAGCGTGAACGTTGGCGCCGCTACCATGATGTGCCACACTATACTGCCACAGATGGTTCGCCGTCACAAAGGTGCCATCATAAACGTCTGTTCAGGGGTTTCAACTCGCCCACTGCCTTTAATGACGGTGTACGGTGCTACAAAAAACTACCTGGACTACATGTCTGTCTGTTTGAACGAGGAATACCGTAAAGACGGTATTCTAATACAATCGCTTCTCCCTAATTGCGTTATGACTCGCCGCACAACCTACAGTCCTGCTCTTTCGAAGCAAAGCGCTTTCATTCCGACTGCCAGGGACTACGTTAAGGAAGCGCTTAACACGCTCACCTACGCGCCTCGCACAACAGGCTACTGGTCCCACTCGTTGCAGTTCTGGGCTTGCAATCTGCTACCCAACTGGATGTGGTTGCGAATTGTCTATCAAGTTATGACTATTTTCAGGCGACAAGCCTTGGAGCGTAAGGCGCGAGGTAGGTTGTACAGTAGCAACGCTACGGTACGTGGCCGTAGGTTGCCTTCCGAGAGACTTCACTTACGTGCAGTCCGACCCAGACAGCGCACATCTTCTAACCCAGAGGACGACCGTTAATACACGCATTACTGAACGTTAAAGAAAATAATCGGCATTGGATATAATATTCACGAATACGTGAAATGAAAGACCCTGTATTTCTAACCTAAATGTGTATAATCGCGAACAATATGAGTAAATAGTTATTGTTTTTCTTCTTTTTTCTTTTTTCTTTTTAATAATATATTCATAGAAGTTAGTTACCATGTTGTATGATATATATATTTTGTGATCATATATATTAAATAATTTTACTATGTGCAATTGCATGAAATAAAGAATATAATAATAATAATAATATTAATTATGATTTTTTAATTATACGACGGTTTAATAATTGATATATATTTAACCTTATTATTGAGCGTTATATTTGTTTTATTTTGCAATAAACGCCTTCGGTTATTGTGCTAATATACGGAACAGCAACAATTTTTGTTTTATGACAAATTTTGAAAGGAAATAAATTAATAACTATTTTACATGACGTGTAATAAAGTAACACTTTACAGTGCTGATTCTTGCGGTTTGTTTCACTTTGCGAGGGTAATCACTGACTGCCCTCGTAAAGTGAAACAAACTTGAGCTGTTGACTAAAGTTGAGAACTGAATCAATTTTTACTAATTTCAGTTACAGTTACAGTATTCAAAGTTTTGCATTTCAGTTACAGTTTCAGTATTCAAAGTTTTGCCTTTCAGTTACAGTCACAGTTTCAGTATTACAATGTGTAACATTTCAGTTACAGTTACAGTATTCAAAGTTTTGCATTTCAGTTACAGTTTCAGTATTAAAAAATTAAGCATTTCAGTTACAGTTACAGTTTTGATAAAATTTCAGTCACTTGCCCACAAAATCACTTGAGCAATAAAAAAAAGTTATCTAAAAAAGGACGAGTCACTTTAATATATTACAGTAATACACTAATTATAATAATGTTCATTACGAAAATGCCTCTTTATAGAGAGCTATAGGTTGTAGTTGTTGTATGGAAGAGGGCCCTCTAAAATAATGTAATTATTGTTGTTATGGTGATTTATTTCTGGTATTTTTTCTCAATATTATCCATTGATTACACCATTATTCATCAATAATACATAATAATATACATTATACAACACACAAGACTGCAAGAGGGAGAGATAGAGAGACCAGGCCGGACCCATTTGAAGTATACAAGGCTTTCTTCTGTTATATTTCACTTTGCAGTTTACCTCCACCTAGCCTGCCTGGGTGGAGGCCAGCGGTACACAGCTAACTGTGAACGACCCAACAGGTAGTTGTGCGCTAAAAAGTACGGCTTACCGTTAGGCTGTTAGGCTGAATTGGAGAGCTGAATATTTATTTATTTGTACTTTCCTCCTGTTTCACTCTAATATACTTGAGGCCGGTAGGTCCGCTGTTAGAGATAAGATATGCAACTTAAGTCCAAACAGAGTTGAAACCACCCACCCCACAATGTATGTTACCATCAGCCCCAAATGCATAAACATGATTCCCCACTGAATGCAACCAACCCCAATTAGCACCTACCGGTATGTACAGATAAATGATCAGATTTTTAAAACAAAATTGCGCAGATGTCAGAAAATGTCCCTGTAAAGATATAATTATATGATGTTAGACAACCACGACTTTAGAGGGATTGTATATTAATAACCTATTTTATTGTTTTTATTAGAGTTGAAACAGAGACTTGTGACTGATCTCTGGATTCTCCGGGCTATTTTTTGGTCTCTGGATAGGTTTCTGGTTCCCAGGTATTGAAAACAGACATTTTACCCAGAGATCAGTGATTTTACAAATTAGAAATAGTTATTTAAAAATAGATCCTGTACAACACAAAATGTGAAATGAAGATTACTTTTCACAAATTTTTTACAATTAATTATTTCTTAAATTTTTAACTATTTTTCATAAACCGCTTCAACACAATTATATATTCACTTTTACACTATTTCTATTTCTAATAAATGTACCGATAATCTTCTATTTAATTAATTTAAGTTTCGTTTAATTTTAAGTTAAATTAGCACCTAAAGATGGTTCTTATTTAAGGATATGGGCGCTTAATTTGAGCTCCCGTAATGTTTAAAAGTGAAAGAAAGGGCTGTTCTCCATTCAATTTGTTATAGGATAGATAATATGACGACCAAATGGAGAGAACGAGCGTAACGATGCTTGTAAATGGGGCGAGTAGATTACTATACCTGTGCACTGTACTACTACCTGTTTATCATTTGAACAATTGTAAAATAAGTGCCTTTAATTAACAAAGTACCGGTACCTTTGGCGCAAAACAAATTAATGTAACATATTACTAACAATAACAAAATAAAACGAATTAATAAACAAATAACCAAATTAATATTAATTAAGTCCCCCAAACTGTACGTGCGCTTATTTTCTTCCAATGGGTAAGTAAGTAAGGGTTGAAATGGGTTGGATTTACTTTACTGCAATTGAACCATAGAAAAATAGTTTTAAGGCCGTATGTAATGTACCTGTTTGTGTTATAGGGGAGTAATCAAATTGTAAGTATAAAAATAAGCAAAGTCTCTGATCTCTGGCTCTGGTCTCCAGTATTTTTCCAAATAATTCTCCGGGTAGGGCTCTGGTTTACCGGGATTAAGAAAAACAGGTCTCTGTTTCAACTCTAGTTTTTATATTAATATCACAATCCCTCTAAAGTCGTGGTTGTCTAACATCATACATTATTATTGACATGCAGAACCAGATGGTGCAGTTCCGGATTACTTAGACTGTTTCACTCTGAGATTCCCCGTACTTAGTTCCAATTTAAGCCTCATGCGAATTTAGTTCCAATGGAAACTAATTTAGTTCCAATGGAAACGAATGTAGTTCCAATGGAAACTAATTTAGTTCCAATTTTGGCGAATTTAGTTCCAATTTAGGCGAACTTAGTTCCAATAACTAGAGAAAACGAAAACTATTTTAGTTCCAATGCATGCGAATTTAGTTAAGTTCCAATGAAGCGAATTTAGTTCCAATGTTTCAGGTGTGGGTCGAGCCACGTAGTTGGCGAAGAATCTATGTTTAAGGACACTATTGGGTGGAGGGTTAAATAATAATTATAAATAACTAACCCATAACGCCCAACCTCCTAACCAAAACAATCGTATCCCAAATAACTCCCAACCTCTTAACCCAAACAATTAAATTAAATTCATTTATATTTAATCATTTAAAATGATTTTCATTGTAAAAAACAACGCCCAACCTCCTAACCCAAACAACGCCCAACCTCCTAACCCAAACAACGCCCAACCTCTTAACCCAATCAACGCCCATCCACCTAAACCGAAACAACTGGTAAATATTGTATTTGCTGTGAAAATGGCGCAATGTGCATGACTTGAGTATATAATACTACAGACTCAGTCAGTCAGTATCAGTATCAGTATACTCGTGATTAATATATATTTCAAAATGTGTAATTATACATTTAATTCATTAATAATAATTCGTTTTCTAAAAATGACAGAAGGGTTTTACAATTATTGTTGACCCTGACACACCCCAAATAGGGAAGCAGGACAATTCGGTCCCGGACAATTCGGTCCCGGACAATTCGGTCCCATTAATTTTGTGTTTTGGGACCTAATTGTCCGGGACCGAATTGTCCGGATACTGACTAGGACAATTCGGTCCCAAAACATGCATATTAATGGGACCGAATTGTAATTGAAATATTTACTAGCTAGTCTAGTAATAGTATGTATTTAAAATGTTTAAAACTGATTTTTTTTATATACTGCGTAAGTATACTGTATGTGTTGTTGGTTGGTTAACAAGCCTAAATTATTATCCTAGATAATAGCTGGATCTCATTCAGGGACTGTTATAATATCATAAATATTGTTGATAATTAATATAATCAGCAACAGTTTAGGCCTAATTCTGAAATATCATTGTTTTCACAAGTGATTTTATAATTTCAATGAAATGCTAGCTAGTAAAAAAAAAACAATAGCTACACCTTAATAAATAATATATAGCAATGTTCTCGAACACTACCAATAACAAAAATAAAAAAAAATACAGTATTTTTAAAATTTCAAAAAATTCTAGCGAGTAAATAACACTAGCTACCATAACAAATATCTCTACTAATGTTCTAGAACATTCACCAATATCAAAAAAGCACTAAGAAGTTGCTATCAGGAACCGGACAATTCGGTCCCGGACAATTCGGTCCCGGACAATTCGGTCCTAGGACAATTCGGTCCTAGGACAATTCGGTCCCGGACAATTCGGTCCCATTTATTTAGTGTTTTGGGACCGAATTGTCCGGGACCGAATTGTCCGGGACCGAATTGTACGGACCGAATTGTCCTACATCCCCCAAATAGTGGCAATACGTAATAGGCTTCGCCTACTACATGGCTATCCCCACGATTAAACATTGGAAGGAACTAAATTCGCTTCCATTGGATCTAAATTCGTTTTGATATTCTGGGATTGGAACTAAGTTCGCCTCGATCGGAACTAAGTTCGCCTCGATCGGAACTAAGTTCGCCTCGATTGGAACTAAGTTCGCCTCGATTGGAACTAAGTTCGCCTCGATTGGAACTAAGTTCGCCTCGATTGGAACTAAGTTCGCCTCGATTGGAACTAAGTTCGCCTCGATTGGAACTAAGTTCGCCTCGATCGGAACTAAGTTCGCCTCGATCGGAACTAAGTTCGCCTCGATTGGAACTAAGTTCGCCTCGATTGGAACTAAGTTCGCCTCGATTGGAACTAAGTTCGCCTCGATTGGAACTAAGTTCGCCTCGATTGGAACTAAGTTCGCCTCGATTGGAACTAAGTTCGCCTCGATTGGAACTAAGTTCGCCTCGATTGGAACTAAGTTCGCCTCGATTGGAACTAAGTTCGCCTCGATTGGAACTAAGTTCGCCTCGATTGGAACTAAGTTCGCCTCGATTGGAACTAAGTTCGCCTCGATTGGAACTAAGTTCGCCTCGATTGGAACTAAGTTCGCCTCGATTGGAACTAAGTTCGCCTCGATTGGAACTAAGTTCGCCTCGATTGGAACTAAGTTCGCCTCGATTGGAACTAAGTTCGCCTCGATTGGAACTAAGTTCGCCTCGTTTGGAACTAAGTTCGCGTCGATTGGAACTAAGTTCGCCTCGATTGGAACTAAGTTCGCCTCGATTGGAACTAAGTTCGCCTCGATTGGAACTAAGTTCGCCTCGATTGGAACTAAGTTCGCCTCGTTTGGAACTATGTTCGCCTCGATTGGAACTAAGTTCGCTTTGTAAAATTTATTTTGGAACTAAATTAGTTTCAATTGGAACTAAGTGCGATTGGAACTAAGTTCGTGCTACCCTCTACGTCTACGCTGTATATTTTAGATAAATAGGGCAGATGGTCCAGTTTCGCCCATTATTTTTCTGAGCGATTTTATTTCTCCTTAAATTAAACATCGAGCTGAAAAGACCTAATTTGCCCTACACTAACTTGATAGTTTTAATCAATCATGCTGTAGGCGTACTGATCTTGTGTTGGAACGGGATCTCGATGGACAATCCATATTTCTCGAGCTCCGGTTTCTTAATTGAAAATTATAGTGTTTTTTCGTGATTTTCGATTTGCTAAATCTGATTTTTCTTATTTGCCTTTGTAAAGTAGGATATTATATTTTTTTTTTATTCATTAAAGTTTGTTTTTATTGAACGGAATAAAAATTCAATATTCATATTCCGCATAATTATTTGTATATTATTTTTTTTGCGGTACATTAAAATTATAACGTCGGTTATATGAAAGAAATGCGTGTGAATGTGTGAATCATCGCATATCCGTGATCCAATGTTAATGGCCAAAGTGGCCGTTGTGTTATTTATAAATATATTTTTCATTAATGTGTTCTCGATAACTTTTTTACTCTTAAAAAGAGGACAAAGGCCGTATTGTTAGTTCTAACAACAGGTAGTCAAACCAGATAGATGGCAATCACTCAACTTTAAATTTAGGTTAAATTTAGTGCCATCTATAGTGAATCCATGTCTACACATGTTTCTCTACACAAATTTATTGAACCTAAAGCGACAACGTTAGCAATGCTAAATCTATGTCTGCATAAAAACTACCATAAGATATCGATCGAGCATCCATATTGGATTGTTATTTGTGAGTCTACTGTGTTTCTTATAGGAGAATAGTTAACTCATGAGCTCATCATTATTGACGTTTGTGTGAATTATAATGTAAATAGTATTATTACATTAATTATTTATTAAATTATCAAATTAATTATATAAACTAAAATATATTTTAGTGCTGCGGTAGAAAATCCACTGGGATAATTAAGTTTCTATAAAACGGAATTCGGAATTTCAACCTGGACTGGACAACCTAACTCTATCGCTCTTTGTTTTGGAGGTGTCTCTAATCAAGCAACAAAAGTACAAGAAGTTGTTCATGACAAAAACTAGGGGATTATTGAGGTAGTGCCTACTATTTGATCTGACCTGTATAAGAATAAGAATATTGCTTTTGTGCATCGCTGGGAACGCAGTGGTCAACACATTGTTAAGCACATATTTTTATGTTGCTGATTCTAAACTCAACTTATTCAATTTAAATGGAGAAAATTTTAATTAGGTAGCTAATTTGGCAAATTCCAATTTTTGTTGCAAATTTACTACTTTGTCATACTGTCTTTGTCTTCTAAGTGGACATTGTTGGCATCGACGGTCTATCGTACCTATTATGGTAATGATATCCGAAATCCCACACTATATCTTGCTCTATGAGTTAGGGGTTAGATGACACTTTAAATTAGGGTTGAGGTCGCCACTCTTGTAATCAGCTAATTAAATCTAAAGAAGCGAATTAAATCTTTATGTTTACATACAGCGTAAATCCTTCAAGCAGCTAAGAATTCTAGAACGTGATATTTATCTAATGAATCTCCTTAAACAGTATCCTTAAACAATACCTAGCTAAACGTAAACATACGTAAATAAACTGTTCCAGAACGTTGGGTATTTATTAAATATAATATATATAATATAAATTATTATTATTATTATTATTATATTACCTCCAGCGAACGTTAATTATTGCAATCGTTTAATGCCTACATCTCAGGTGTTTCTAAGCGAATTCAGTCATTGTTATACTGTATGTTTGGAATCCTTGCAACGCAACTTTTCTATTGATATAGATAAATCCGGTTCCTTACAAAAGTAAACCTCACCCACAACGTTTTATTTACGTTTTATTTTTAAAATCATGAAGTTTAAGATATTTGCGCTTTTCATTGTTGCCTCCTTATAAGCTTTAGATTCCCATCAACTCAAACTCTCATTTAGAATTATATATTTTGAAATTTGGTCCATTTATATTTGTAATTCTAAAAATAGGTTTGGTTTTTACATTTTTTGTCTAATCCACCCCAAATATTATATAGGAAGGGATCTAGGGTTCTTACTTCGAATGATAAGTTTATTTTACCGAAAATAACTTATCCTTTATTGGCGCAATTGTAGGACTAATCCCATCACATGCGTACTTTTTTCACCGGGTAGTGTACAAATTTAGGAATCGCGTAATTTTTATTGAAATTAATATCTCATATCTCTCCAAACCACGTACGCGTTTTGACCTTACTGGATCTCATCAGCGTGGTGTCGGATTCGAACCTGGGACCTCGAGGTGGAAGCCGAGACTACAACCACTAGGCCACAGGTTCTTGAGATATGGAGTATTAATTTCAAAGCCAGCTGCCATTTTTTAGCCAGATTTTTATTATTGATAGTAACAATGTGTTGGCAAGAGCTGTGTTTTTCGAGGTATTTGTTATTATACATTTATTATAGGAAGGGATCTAGGGGTCTTAGATAAGCTAAAGATAAGTTTTTTCGGTAAAATAAAACTTATCATTCGAGGTTAAGACCCCTAGATCCCTTCCTATAATAAACGTATAATAACAAATACCTCGAAAACAAAGCTTGCCGACACATTGTTACCCCAAATATGGTGCACAAAGTAGTAATTTTAGCCCAAAATCGACATTTTAGCCAGTGAATCGCTAATATCCCGAAGACAATTATAATTATATTTAATTATTTTTATCCGTTTTCTAGCAATACAATAATCGATATGCAATCTGTCAAAATTTATAGTAAACACAGTATGCCCGATCCACCTTCACACGCGGACTGAGCGCTATATTCCTGAAAAACCGACATTGTCGGTTTGTTTTGTTATTCGCCGTAGCCTCCAAGCATGGTGAGGCCTCTTTTTCTCCGTCATATTTGAAGTTCCGCTGCCCCTACAGCCAAATCTAAGGGCTGAAAATTGGAGGCAACTGGCCTCCACGAGAAGACTTATACTGTAATTTAAACTCTCTGTAATTTTAATACGATATAGTTCCACTTAAGGGCAGCAGTTTCTATTTTCACTACTACTGTAGGCCTAAAATATCTGTCTTCGGGGTGTAAATTAGCGAGAATATTGCCATTTTCACAAATTTACCCCAATTTCCGTAAAATTCATACTGTTTAGCCATACGTCACTCGTATCCGGGGGAACATTGACGTCATCAAAGTTAGCCAATAGCACATAGTTTGTATCCTAGCGACGGCGTGTGTTGTGAGGCAAGGATAATGAACTCACAGCTATACTGCTTTGTACAGGTATCAGGGTACTGTATACTGGTATACAGTAATACAGTATACAGGTACCTGACACAGAACTACCAGACGATGCTGTTGTGGTTTCAGATCAGTGGCTGTTGTACAGTATTACAGTAATAGTTACTTTGCATTCTGCACATGTCTCCATGTTGGCAGGTTCAGTACACGGTTGTATTTTAGGCTTATTTCTTTATTATTTGTAATCTTTTTTATTTTTAGTGAGCCTAAAGTAAAAAAAGCAAAATTTTCTTCGGCCGTTAGGCCAGGGATTACGCACAAATTCTGACGGCATCTCTCAAGCGCGGTCCCCCCAGCCCAGAGGAAACTCTAGTACTCGTTTAGATACCATTTAAGGATGCAAAGCAGAGCAGAGCGCCCTGACTAGTTAGTCCCTTCCAAAGCAATCGTGCTGAAAAGAAATTCGAAAACTTCCCTGGCCGGCTGGCCCCCATATGCAGGAATTAAACCCACCACCTCGGCAGAGCAGAGGTGTGAATTCAATGCAACAAATACGTGGAACGTGGAATTTACGTGGAATTTTAATGAAAACGAATAAACCTTTTGATTACTTAATTTTCTGCAATAGGTATATTTTAATAGGTGAGGTTCTGTAAAGTTAATTTATTGAATCTTTTAGTAGGACTACTTAATGTAGCCTATCACATCAGATATCTCTCAAGTTATAGTAATTGTGCCATAGTTTTTGTGTTTCTTGTATTCAACAATAAGTAAGTATTGGATATTGGCACGCATCAATTTATCGTATCCTGATCGCCTGTGCATGAAGGCTTATTTAGTAGCTAAGGTTTGGGATTAATTTCTCAATGAGTTTGAGTTCATGTTAAGTACAAAGCAGTGTAATTATTATTTGGCTATATAACTAATAATACATTACACGATTTCAGTGAATTTTATTTATTATTATTTGATTTAAAAGCCTTTAGGACTTATTAATGATATTTATATTATATTGTGGTATATAACTTGAGGTAATACCTTCGGTTGTCATATTTAAATTCAAGGATTACCAGAATATAGAAGTTCGATTTTATAAAATGGATGTCAAAGGCAGATTTACAAAACAGCGTGACCCTTACTTCAGTTCCAATATCTTCAAGAAACTGACTTTCACTTATATTTTACCTTTACTTTCAATAACTTCCAAGAGGGACATTGTTCACGATGATTTCTATGAATTAATTCCCCAACTGGAAGCTAAAAAGATTCATAAAAAGTTTACAAATAACTGGAGAAAGGTGAGTTATATTTTATCCATGGTAGGCCTACAGAAGGATTGGAATGGTTAGGTTGGTGCAGTGGTAGTTCCAGACAATGAATATTTTAAGATTTAAGATACACGATTATTATGTATTGGTATACTACATTACATAGTAATACATATCAAACTATTACCCATAATGTAAAATTTTGTTAAAATATATTATTATATTACAATTATATTATTATACCCGAAATTTGTTGCCTGCACCATAATTTGCAACGTAATTAAATAAACTAATTACCAATTGAGAAAATAAGTCAATTAAGGTAAATGTTCGGGGTCTTACCTGGCAGAAACAATAATCCCTCTAGAGAGGGATTTTTGAATTGGTGGCGGGATGCAATTATTATTGCAATAATTTAACTTTTACCATAATAATATAGTCTGAAGTAGCCCGGTAAGGGCGAAAACGTTCACTAACATCAGTATTTATTGTTTCTGCCATCTAAGACCCCGAACATTTACCTTAATTGACTTATTTTCTCAATTGGTAATTAGTTTATTTAATTACGATGCAACCCCTGGCATTGGCCTACCGTTTTATATTACAACACCATAATTTGCCATATTATGCCGTAAAATACGAGTAGCAATCATCTGGAGAATTATAAACGTATTCCAATCGAATGAACGCCCCAGAAAACCTTTCGGGGTTAAAAACCTTTATTTGTTTGTCGTTTTATATATTCATCTGTAGATTCCCGTTTGCATATTCGGATATGCAAACGGTTCCGGTTTCCATTTACCCCAAGAATATCTGGCTGGAGCTATTTAATCCCAAGTGGCCCAAGATTCAAAGGGATACACGTTACGATGTAAATCAATATAATTATTATAATGTTATGTTTAAACTATTTTCTAGAATATTAATTACGTGTAATGAAGAAACCAACTGAAGGGCTTTAAATGCCGACCTGAGTAATAATTAATATTTTTGCTTTAGGATTTTAGTGGACAGTCGAGAGGGTTTTCGGAAAGACTTTTGTACTTCTGATCACATCACATATAGTATTCACTTTTAGTACTTTAATAAATCACTTCCTCTATTCCCGTAATTACAACAGATTATTCTGCACATCATTGACTTTCAAAAGGCCTTTGATTTAGTCAACCGATCAGCTCTCTGGCAGAAACCTTTCAACCTTGGATTGTATTTTCTGGTCGATTTCTACAAGTTATTAAGAGCAATCAATATGTATGTCGAAGTTAAATCTGGTGTCCGTTGGGGTGGAGTCTACAGTGAAAGTTTCCCTTGTCTCTAAGAGTATGTACGTCGAAGTTAAATCTGGTGTCCGTTGGGGTGGAGTCTACAGTGAGAGTTTCCCTTGTCTCTAAGAGTATGTATGTCGAAGTTAAATCTGGTGTCCGTTGGGGTGGAGTCTACAGTGAGAGTTTCTCTTGTCTCTAAGAGTATGTACGTCGAAGTTAAATCTGGTGTCCGTTGGGGTGGAGTCTACAGTGAGAGTTTCCCTTGTCTCTAAGAGTATGTACGTCGAAGTTAAATCTGGTGTCCGTTGGGGTGGAGTCTACAGTGAGAGTTTCCCTTGTCTCTAAGAGTATGTACGTCGAAGTTAAATCTGGTGTCCGTTGGGGTGGAGTCTACAGTGAGAGTTTCCCTTGTCTCTAAGAGTATGTACGTCGAAGTTAAATCTGGTGTCCGTTGGGGTGGAGTCTACAGTGAGAGTTTCCCTTGTCTCTAAGAGTATGTACGTCGAAGTTAAATCTGGTGTCCGTTGGGGTGGAGTCTACAGTGAGAGTTTCCCTTGTCTTGAAGAGTATGTACGTCGAAGTTAAATCTGGTGTCCGTTGGGGTGGAGTCTACAGTGAGAGTTTCCCTTGTCTCTAAGAGTATGTTCGTCGAAGTTAAATCTGGTGTCCGTTGGGGTGGAGTCTACAGTGAGAGTTTCCCTTGTCTCTAAGAGTATGTTCGTCGAAGTTAAATCTGGTGTCCGTTGGGGTGGAGTCTACAGTGAGAGTTTCCCTTGTCTCTAAGAGTATGTACGTCGAAGTTAAATCTGGTGTCCGTTGGGGTAGAGTCTACAGTGAGAGTTTCCCTTGTCTCTAAGAGTATGTACGTCGAAGTTAAATCTGGTGTCCGTTGGGGTGGAGTCTACAGTGAGAGTTTCCCTTGTCTCTAAGAGTATGTACGTCGAAGTTAAATCTGGTGTCCGTTGGGGTGGAGTTTACAGTGAGAGTTTCCCTTGTCTCTAAGAGTATGTACGTCGAAGTTAAATCTGGTGTCCGTTGGGGTGGAGTCTACAGTGAGAGTTTCCCTTGTCTCTAAGAGTATGTACGTCGAAGTTAAATCTGGTGTCCGTTGGGGTGGAGTCTACAGTGAGAGTTTCCCTTGTCTCTAAAAGTATGTTCGTCGAAGTTAAATCTGGTGTCCGTTGGGGTGGAGTCTACAGTGAGATTTTCCCTTGTCTCTAAGAGTATGTACGTCGAAGTTAAATCTGGTGTCCGTTGGGGTAGAGTCTACAGTGAGAGTTTCCCTTGTCTCTAAGAGTATGTACGTCGAAGTTAAATCTGGTGTCCGTTGGGGTGGAGTCTACAGTGAGAGTTTCCCTTGTCTCTAAGAGTATGTACGTCGAAGTTAAATCTGGTGTCCGTTGGGGTGGAGTCTACAGTGAGATTTTCCCTTGTCTCTAAGAGTATGTACGTCGAAGTTAAATCTGGTGTCCGTTGGGGTAGAGTCTACAGTGAGAGTTTCCCTTGTCTCTAAGAGTATGTACGTCGAAGTTAAATCTGGTGTCCGTTGGGGTAGAGTCTACAGTGAGAGTTTCCCTTGTCTCTAAAAGTATGTACGTCGAAGTTAAATCTGGTGTCCGTTGGGGTGGAGTCTACAGTGAGAGTTTCCCTTGTCTCTAAGAGTATGTTCGTCGAAGTTAAATCTGGTGTCCGTTGGGGTGGAGTCTACAGTGAGAGTTTCCCTTGTCTCTAAGAGTATGTTCGTCGAAGTTAAATCTGGTGTCCGTTGGGGTGGAGTCCACAGTGAGAGTTTCCCTTGTCTCTAAAAGTATGTTCGTCGAAGTTAAATCTGGTGTCCGTTGGGGTGGAGTCTACAGTGAGAGTTTCCCTTGTCTCTAAGAGTATGTACGTCGAAGTTAAATCTAGTGTCCGTTGGGGTGGAGTCTACAGTGAGAGTTTCCCTTGTCTTGAAGAGTATGTACGTCGAAGTTTAATCTGGTGTCCGTTGGGGTGGAGTCTACAGTGAGAGTTTCCCTTGTCTCTAAGAGTATGTACGTCGAAGTTAAATCTGGTGTCCGTTGGGGTGGAGTCTACAGTGAGAGTTTCCCTTGTCTCTAAGAGTATGTACGTCGAAGTTAAATCTGGTGTCCGTTGGGGTGGAGTCTACAGTGAGATTTCCCCTTGTCTCTAAGAGTATGTACGTCGAAGTTAAATCTGGTGCCCGATGGGGTGGAGTCTACAGTGAGAGTTTCCCTTGTCTCTAAGAGTATGTACGTCGAAGTTAAATCTGTTGTCCGTTGGGGTGGAGTCTACAGTGAGATTTTCCCTTGTCTCTAAGAGTATGTACGTCGAAGTTAAATCTGGTGTCCGTTGGGGTGGAGTCTACAGTGAGAGTTTCCCTTGTCTCTAAAAGTATGTTCGTCGAAGTTAAATCTGGTGTCCGTTGGGGTGGAGTCTACAGTGAGATTTCCCCTTGTCTCTAAGAGTATGTACGTCGAAGTTAAATCTGGTGTCCGTTGGGGTGGAGTCTACAGTGAGAGTTTCCCTTGTCTCTAAGAGTATGTACGTCGAAGTTAAATCTGGTGTCCGTTGGGGTGGAGTCTACAGTGAGATTTTCCCTTGTCTCTAAGAGTATGTACGTCGAAGTTAAATCTGGTGTCCGTTGGGGTAGAGTCTACAGTGAGAGTTTCCCTTGTCTCTAAGAGTATGTACGTCGAAGTTAAATCTGGTGTCCGTTGGGGTGGAGTCTACAGTGAGAGTTTCCCTTGTCTCTAAGAGTATGTACGTCGAAGTTAAATCTGGTGTCCGTTGGGGTAGAGTCTACAGTGAGAGTTTCCCTTGTCTCTAAGAGTATGTACGTCGAAGTTAAATCTGGTGTCCGTTGGGGTGGAGTCTACAGTGAGAGTTTCCCTTGTCTCTAAGAGTATGTACGTCGAAGTTAAATCTGGTGTCCGTTGGGGTGGAGTTTACAGTGAGAGTTTCCCTTGTCTCTAAGAGTATGTACGTCGAAGTTAAATCTGGTGTCCGTTGGGGTGGAGTCTACAGTGAGAGTTTCCCTTGTCTCTAAAAGTATGTTCGTCGAAGTTAAATCTGGTGTCCGTTGGGGTGGAGTCTACAGTGAGAGTTTCCCTTGTCTCTAAGAGTATGTTCGTCGAAGTTAAATCTGGTGTCCGTTGGGGTGGAGTCTACAGTGAGAGTTTCCCTTGTCTCTAAGAGTATGTTCGTCGAAGTTAAATCTGGTGTCCGTTGGGGTGGAGTCTACAGTGAGAGTTTCCCTTGTCTCTAAGAGTATGTACGTCGAAGTTAAATCTGGTGTCCGTTGGGGTAGAGTCTACAGTGAGAGTTTCCCTTGTCTCTAAGAGTATGTACGTCGAAGTTAAATCTGGTGTCCGTTGGGGTGGAGTCTACAGTGAGAGTTTCCCTTGTCTCTAAGAGTATGTACGTCGAAGTTAAATCTGGTGTCCGTTGGGGTGGAGTTTACAGTGAGAGTTTCCCTTGTCTCTAAGAGTATGTACGTCGAAGTTAAATCTGGTGTCCGTTGGGGTGGAGTCTACAGTGAGAGTTTCCCTTGTCTCTAAGAGTATGTACGTCGAAGTTAAATCTGGTGTCCGTTGGGGTGGAGTCTACAGTGAGAGTTTCCCTTGTCTCTAAAAGTATGTTCGTCGAAGTTAAATCTGGTGTCCGTTGGGGTGGAGTCTACAGTGAGATTTTCCCTTGTCTCTAAGAGTATGTACGTCGAAGTTAAATCTGGTGTCCGTTGGGGTAGAGTCTACAGTGAGAGTTTCCCTTGTCTCTAAGAGTATGTACGTCGAAGTTAAATCTGGTGTCCGTTGGGGTGGAGTCTACAGTGAGAGTTTCCCTTGTCTCTAAGAG
The DNA here is from genome assembly GCA_032718475.1 of Nemertoderma westbladi. Lineage (NCBI taxonomy): Eukaryota > Metazoa > Xenacoelomorpha > Nemertodermatida > Nemertodermatidae > Nemertoderma > Nemertoderma westbladi. Next base: position 31,615 of record JAUCBJ010000208.1, on the reverse strand, counting down.
TATGTACGTCGAAGTTAAATCTGGTGTCCGTTGGGGTGGAGTCTACAGTGAGATTTTCCCTTGTCTCTAAGAGTATGTACGTCGAAGTTAAATCTGGTGTCCGTTGGGGTAGAGTCTACAGTGAGAGTTTCCCTTGTCTCTAAGAGTATGTACGTCGAAGTTAAATCTGGTGTCCGTTGGGGTAGAGTCTACAGTGAGAGTTTCCCTTGTCTCTAAAAGTATGTACGTCGAAGTTAAATCTGGTGTCCGTTGGGGTGGAGTCTACAGTGAGAGTTTCCCTTGTCTCTAAGAGTATGTTCGTCGAAGTTAAATCTGGTGTCCGTTGGGGTGGAGTCTACAGTGAGAGTTTCCCTTGTCTCTAAGAGTATGTTCGTCGAAGTTAAATCTGGTGTCCGTTGGGGTGGAGTCCACAGTGAGAGTTTCCCTTGTCTCTAAAAGTATGTTCGTCGAAGTTAAATCTGGTGTCCGTTGGGGTGGAGTCTACAGTGAGAGTTTCCCTTGTCTCTAAGAGTATGTACGTCGAAGTTAAATCTAGTGTCCGTTGGGGTGGAGTCTACAGTGAGAGTTTCCCTTGTCTTGAAGAGTATGTACGTCGAAGTTTAATCTGGTGTCCGTTGGGGTGGAGTCTACAGTGAGAGTTTCCCTTGTCTCTAAGAGTATGTACGTCGAAGTTAAATCTGGTGTCCGTTGGGGTGGAGTCTACAGTGAGAGTTTCCCTTGTCTCTAAGAGTATGTACGTCGAAGTTAAATCTGGTGTCCGTTGGGGTGGAGTCTACAGTGAGATTTCCCCTTGTCTCTAAGAGTATGTACGTCGAAGTTAAATCTGGTGCCCGATGGGGTGGAGTCTACAGTGAGAGTTTCCCTTGTCTCTAAGAGTATGTACGTCGAAGTTAAATCTGTTGTCCGTTGGGGTGGAGTCTACAGTGAGATTTTCCCTTGTCTCTAAGAGTATGTACGTCGAAGTTAAATCTGGTGTCCGTTGGGGTGGAGTCTACAGTGAGAGTTTCCCTTGTCTCTAAAAGTATGTTCGTCGAAGTTAAATCTGGTGTCCGTTGGGGTGGAGTCTACAGTGAGATTTCCCCTTGTCTCTAAGAGTATGTACGTCGAAGTTAAATCTGGTGTCCGTTGGGGTGGAGTCTACAGTGAGAGTTTCCCTTGTCTCTAAGAGTATGTACGTCGAAGTTAAATCTGGTGTCCGTTGGGGTGGAGTCTACAGTGAGATTTTCCCTTGTCTCTAAGAGTATGTACGTCGAAGTTAAATCTGGTGTCCGTTGGGGTAGAGTCTACAGTGAGAGTTTCCCTTGTCTCTAAGAGTATGTACGTCGAAGTTAAATCTGGTGTCCGTTGGGGTGGAGTCTACAGTGAGAGTTTCCCTTGTCTCTAAGAGTATGTACGTCGAAGTTAAATCTGGTGTCCGTTGGGGTAGAGTCTACAGTGAGAGTTTCCCTTGTCTCTAAGAGTATGTACGTCGAAGTTAAATCTGGTGTCCGTTGGGGTGGAGTCTACAGTGAGAGTTTCCCTTGTCTCTAAGAGTATGTACGTCGAAGTTAAATCTGGTGTCCGTTGGGGTGGAGTTTACAGTGAGAGTTTCCCTTGTCTCTAAGAGTATGTACGTCGAAGTTAAATCTGGTGTCCGTTGGGGTGGAGTCTACAGTGAGAGTTTCCCTTGTCTCTAAGAGTATGTACGTCGAAGTTAAATCTGGTGTCCGTTGGGGTGGAGTCTACAGTGAGAGTTTCCCTTGTCTCTAAAAGTATGTTCGTCGAAGTTAAATCTGGTGTCCGTTGGGGTGGAGTCTACAGTGAGATTTTCCCTTGTCTCTAAGAGTATGTACGTCGAAGTTAAATCTGGTGTCCGTTGGGGTAGAGTCTACAGTGAGAGTTTCCCTTGTCTCTAAGAGTATGTACGTCGAAGTTAAATCTGGTGTCCGTTGGGGTGGAGTCTACAGTGAGATTTTCCCTTGTCTCTAAGAGTATGTACGTCGAAGTTAAATCTGGTGTCCGTTGGGGTAGAGTCTACAGTGAGAGTTTCCCTTGTCTCTAAGAGTATGTACGTCGAAGTTAAATCTGGTGTCCGTTGGGGTAGAGTCTACAGTGAGATTTTCCATTGTCTCTAAGAGTATGTACGTCGAAGTTAAATCTGGTGTCCGTTGGGGTGGAGTCTACAGTGAGAGTTTCCCTTGTCTCTAAAAGTATGTTCGTCGAAGTTAAATCTGGTGTCCGTTGGGGTGGAGTCTACAGTGAGAGTTTCCCTTGTCTCTAAGAGTATGTACGTCGAAGTTAAATCTGGTGTCCGTTGGGGTGGAGTCTACAGTGAGAGTTTCCCTTGTCTCTAAGAGTATGTACGTCGAAGTTAAATCTGGTGTCCGTTGGGGTGGAGTCTACAGTGAGAGTTTCCCTTGTCTCTAAGAGTATGTACGTCGAAGTTAAATCTGGTGTCCGTTGGGGTGGAGTCTACAGTGAGAGTTTCCCTTGTCTCTAAGAGTATGTACGTCGAAGTTAAATCTGGTGTCCGTTGGGGTGGAGTCTACAGTGAGATTTTCCCTTGTCTCTAAGAGTATGTACGTCGAAGTTAAATCTGGTGCCCGATGGGGTGGAGTCTACAGTGAGAGTTTCCCTTGTCTCTAAAAGTATGTTCGTCGAAGTTAAATCTGGTGTCCGTTGGGGTGGAGTCTACAGTGAGATTTTCCCTTGTCTCTAAGAGTATGTACGTCGAAGTTAAATCTGGTGTCCGTTGGGGTAGAGTCTACAGTGAGAGTTTCCCTTGTCTCTAAGAGTATGTACGTCGAAGTTAAATCTGGTGTCCGTTGGGGTGGAGTCTACAGTGAGAGTTTCCCTTGTCTCTAAAAGTATGTTCGTCGAAGTTAAATCTGGTGTCCGTTGGGGTGGAGTCTACAGTGAGATTTTCCCTTGTCTCTAAGAGTATGTACGTCGAAGTTAAATCTGGTGTCCGTTGGGGTAGAGTCTACAGTGAGAGTTTCCCTTGTCTCTAAGAGTATGTACGTCGAAGTTAAATCTGTTGTCCGTTGGGGTGGAGTCTACAGTGAGAGTTTCCCTTGTCTCTAAAAGTATGTTCGTCGAAGTTAAATCTGGTGTCCGTTGGGGTGGAGTCTACAGTGAGATTTTCCCTTGTCTCTAAGAGTATGTACGTCGAAGTTAAATCTGGTGTCCGTTGGGGTAGAGTCTACAGTGAGAGTTTCCCTTGTCTCTAAGAGTATGTACGTCGAAGTTAAATCTGGTGTCCGTTGGGGTGGAGTCTACAGTGAGATTTTCCCTTGTCTCTAAGAGTATGTACGTCGAAGTTAAATCTGGTGTCCGTTGGGGTGGAGTCTACAGTGAGAGTTTCCCTTGTCTCTAAAAGTATGTACGTCGAAGTTAAATCTGGTGTCCGTTGGGGTGGAGTCTACAGTGAGATTTCCCCTTGTCTCTAAGAGTATGTACGTCGAAGTTAAATCTGGTGTCCGTTGGGGTGGAGTCTACAGTGAGAGTTTCCCTTGTCTCTAAGAGTATGTACGTCGAAGTTAAATCTGGTGTCCGTTGGGGTGGAGTCTACAGTGAGAGTTTCCCTTGTCTCTAAGAGTATGTACGTCGAAGTTAAATCTGGTGTCCGTTGGGGTGGAGTCTACAGTGAGAGTTTCCCTTGTCTCTAAGAGTATGTACGTCGAAGTTAAATCTGGTGTCCGTTGGGGTGGAGTCTACAGTGAGATTTTCCCTTGTCTCTAAGAGTATGTACGTCGAAGTTAAATCTGGTGCCCGATGGGGTGGAGTCTACAGTGAGAGTTTCCCTTGTCTCTAAAAGTATGTTCGTCGAAGTTAAATCTGGTGTCCGTTGGGGTGGAGTCTACAGTGAGATTTTCCCTTGTCTCTAAGAGTATGTACGTCGAAGTTAAATCTGGTGTCCGTTGGGGTAGAGTCTACAGTGAGAGTTTCCCTTGTCTCTAAGAGTATGTACGTCGAAGTTAAATCTGGTGTCCGTTGGGGTGGAGTCTACAGTGAGAGTTTCCCTTGTCTCTAAAAGTATGTTCGTCGAAGTTAAATCTGGTGTCCGTTGGGGTGGAGTCTACAGTGAGATTTTCCCTTGTCTCTAAGAGTATGTACGTCGAAGTTAAATCTGGTGTCCGTTGGGGTAGAGTCTACAGTGAGAGTTTCCCTTGTCTCTAAGAGTATGTACGTCGAAGTTAAATCTGTTGTCCGTTGGGGTGGAGTCTACAGTGAGAGTTTCCCTTGTCTCTAAAAGTATGTTCGTCGAAGTTAAATCTGGTGTCCGTTGGGGTGGAGTCTACAGTGAGATTTTCCCTTGTCTCTAAGAGTATGTACGTCGAAGTTAAATCTGGTGTCCGTTGGGGTAGAGTCTACAGTGAGAGTTTCCCTTGTCTCTAAGAGTATGTACGTCGAAGTTAAATCTGGTGTCCGTTGGGGTGGAGTCTACAGTGAGATTTTCCCTTGTCTCTAAGAGTATGTACGTCGAAGTTAAATCTGGTGTCCGTTGGGGTGGAGTCTACAGTGAGAGTTTCCCTTGTCTCTAAAAGTATGTACGTCGAAGTTAAATCTGGTGTCCGTTGGGGTGGAGTCTACAGTGAGATTTCCCCTTGTCTCTAAGAGTATGTACGTCGAAGTTAAATCTGGTGTCCGTTGGGGTGGAGTCTACAGTGAGAGTTTCCCTTGTCTCTAAGAGTATGTACGTCGAAGTTAAATCTGGTGCCCGATGGGGTGGAGTCTACAGTGAGAGTTTCCCTTGTCTCTAAGAGTATGTACGTCGAAGTTAAATCTGGTGTCCGTTGGGGTGGAGTCTACAGTGAGATTTTCCCTTGTCTCTAAGAGTATGTACGTCGAAGTTAAATCTGGTGTCCGTTGGGGTGTAGTCTACAGTGAGATTTTCCCTTGTCTCTAAGAGTATGTACGTCGAAGTTAAATCTGGTGTCCGTTGGGGTGGAGTCTACAGTGAGATTTTCCCTTGTCTCTAAGAGTATGTACGTCGAAGTTAAATCTGGTGTCCGTTGGGGTGTAGTCTACAGTGAGATTTTCCCTTGTCTCTAAGAGTATGTACGTCGAAGTTAAATCTGGTGCCCGATGGGGTGGAGTCTACAGTGAGAGTTTCCCTTGTCTCTAAGAGTATGTACGTCGAAGTTAAATCTGGTGTCCGTTGGGGTGGAGTCTACAGTGAGAGTTTCCCTTGTCTCTAAAAGTATGTTCGTCGAAGTTAAATCTGGTGTCCGTTGGGGTGGAGTCTACAGTGAGATTTCCCCTTGTCTCTAAGAGTATGTACGTCGAAGTTAAATCTGGTGTCCGTTGGGGTGGAGTCTACAGTGAGAGTTTCCCTTGTCTCTAAGAGTATGTACGTCGAAGTTAAATCTGGTGCCCGATGGGGTGGAGTCTACAGTGAGAGTTTCCCTTGTCTCTAAGAGTATGTACGTCGAAGTTAAATCTGGTGTCCGTTGGGGTGGAGTCTACAGTGAGATTTTCCCTTGTCTCTAAGAGTATGTACGTCGAAGTTAAATCTGGTGTCCGTTGGGGTGTAGTCTACAGTGAGATTTTCCCTTGTCTCTAAGAGTATGTACGTCGAAGTTAAATCTGGTGTCCGTTGGGGTGGAGTCTACAGTGAGATTTTCCCTTGTCTCTAAGAGTATGTACGTCGAAGTTAAATCTGGTGTCCGTTGGGGTGTAGTCTACAGTGAGATTTTCCCTTGTCTCTAAGAGTATGTACGTCGAAGTTAAATCTGGTGCCCGATGGGGTGGAGTCTACAGTGAGAGTTTCCCTTGTCTCTAAGAGTATGTACGTCGAAGTTAAATCTGGTGTCCGTTGGGGTGGAGTCTACAGTGAGAGTTTCCCTTGTCTCTAAAAGTATGTATCGTCGAAGTTAAATCTGGTGTCCGTTGGGGTGGAGTCTACAGTGAGAGTTTCCCTTGTCTCTAAGAGTATGTACGTCGAAGTTAAATCTGGTGTCCGTTGGGGTAGAGTCTACAGTGAGAGTTTCCCTTGTCTCTAAGAGTATGTACGTCGAAGTTAAATCTGGTGTCCGTTGGGGTAGAGTCTACAGTGAGAGTTTCCATTATTGTCTCGTTGGTGTTAGACAAGGCGAGTCATTGTCCCCATTGCTTTTCTCTTTTTTATTTATTATTGACTTTAAGCTGGAGTTGATCCGCGGAGGTGCATCTGGGATTGATCTTGGGACCTTTAAATTATTTATTCTTCTATACACGGACAAATAGTGTTGCTAAGCAACACAGCTGTTGGCCTCCAAAATGCTCTGGACATTCTTGGTAACTATAGTTAATTCTGGAGAATTGAAGTTAAGTAAATCCAAGGTTATGGTCTTTACTCTTTCGTAAAGGCGTGCCTCTCCGTCGTAACGAACACTGGTTCTTTAAATGTAGCCCCCTGGAAGTAGTTTCGTCCCACTTCACTCTTGCCCAGCAATCTCTTCCAGGCAAAGCCATTAAAGCTTTTTTCACTCACCTTAATGTATCTCAGCCAGCCACCCAATTTATCATTTCAACTTACAGTAAGCTACATATGTTTAATTCTCTTATCCGTCCTATATTAATATACTCCTTTGGTTTCCATAATTCATCTGCTATTAATTAGATCGTTTTAAAATTTCTTAAATTTATACTAGGCCTCAACACTAAGACACCCGATTTTATGGTGAAACTGGTTATTTTCGGCTTTCAATTTCCAGAAAACTATTTAGAGAAAACACATTAGAAGTGGTATCGGGTAACTTTTCATATTTCTTTTATATTCCCTGTATTGCAATGTACATTATTTTATTATCTACACTACGTGCATATCTTCACCGTACTGCTGACACTGGTTTACTGGTCTCTGTCTCTCTTTCATATATTTACTTTTTTGGGATATAACAATAATGGCTCTAATTGAGCATGTTGTAGTATTAAACTGAAAGAATAAAATATCTTTAGAATATTGTAAAAAAATCCGAATTATATTGATTTACATCTCAAAATATTGGTTGTGTTTTTTTGTATTTGATTTTGAAAAATATCTAAAGAAATTTTAATATTCAATATCTACAGATGAAGATTAATTGTCAAAACCAGAATGAGGGTTTGGCACTATTTTACTTTCTCCTATTTGTGCTCTGTGTAGCAAACTTATCTAATTTTATTTCAGGAATTGACCAAAGTGAAGCCGAATCTTCTTTGGAGTTTGTTTTATACGATTTCACGAGAATACTTAGTAAGAGCGGTGGTTATGGCTCTTACAATGGTAATCGCTGAAGTCTCTGCTTGCCTGCTATTGGGGAAATTGTTGGAGAGATTTCAGCCAGACAGTGATATGAGTTTGGGAAAAGCATTGTTGTATACCTTTCTACTTATGGTATGTTATGCAATCCATTCAAGTGTGGGTCAAAATCTCATGTACCAAGCTATCCTTATAGAATTTAAAATAAGGATTGCATGCCAATGCTTGATATATGATAAGCTACTAGCCATGAATTTGACAACATTGAGTAGGATAACTATTGGTCGTGTTAATAATTTGATTTCGACAGATTGTGAGACCATTTCTACAACCTTACTAAGTGGTGCGGCCCTAGTTATTAGTCCAATTTCTTTAACTATTATTATTGCTGTTATATACAACTACATTGGTGTTTCATGCTTCTTTGGAGTTTTGGCCATGGTCCTCGTTGTACCACTACAAGTTCTCATTGGCAAGTTTACTGCCAAATTAAGAGCAAAGGTATCGGAATCAACTGACTACAGAATTAAGTTAACTAATGAAGTTATCATGGGAATGCGCATAATAAAGATGTATGCTTTAGAAAAGGCGTATTCTAGAATCATATCAGCTTCAAGGAACAATGAAGTAAATAGACTGAAGAAATTATTGTATTGTCAAGGTATTCAAACTAAATTATTCGAAAGATTTATTTTATTAATTGCATTTATATGTTTTGTTTCATACTCGAATTACTTTGGGTATGTTTTACAAGCGTCTGTCGTTTTCCCAGTCCTAGCAATGTTGTTTATGCTGAAAAACTTTATTTACTCGTGGGCTGTGATTGGTATCATACGTTGCATTACTTTTGCCGTAGCTGTAAAACGCATTGAGCATTTTCTTCTGACAGAAGTGCGTTCACAAAACCTGGAATCAATAAAGGCTGGTGGTGAGGATACTTCATGTTTATTGGATAAAGCAGATTTGGAATCACACGTAGCGGCAGAGTCAGGCCTACAACAGGTTGTGGAGAAAGAAGAACAATTTGTACTAAATATTAATAATGTTTATGTAAAAAGTAGTTTATCAGAAGATGAAGGATCAGCAACCATCCTTGCAGATTTTAGTCTTAGTGTAGAGCAGCCAGGTGAATTAATTTGTGTTGTCGGAGAAGTTGGTTCTGGTAAGTCATCTGTACTAAATGTGATACTTGGTGAATTACCTTTATACTCTGGAATTGTTAAGTGTAATGGGAAACTGAGCTATACACCCCAACAAGGTTGGGTGTTCACTGGAACGATCAGAGAAAATATTCTATTCGGATCAGAGTATAGTGAGAAACGCTTTAAAAAAGTCATTGATGTGTGTGCTCTTGAAGATGACTTAAAGGCTTTTCCTAATGGAGATGAATCTCTAGTTGGTGAAAGGGGTCTTGCATTATCAGGGGGACAAAAAGCTAGGATTTCCCTGGCCAGGGCAGTATATGTTGAAGCCGATATATATCTGCTAGACGATCCATTATCAGCTGTTGATGTACATGTAGCTACTCATTTGTTTGAACATTGCATCCAAAAATTTCTAAGTGATAAAACTGTTATCCTAGTAACACATCAAGTACAATTTACGAAGCATGCATCTCGTGTTATTGTCCTTAGCAAAGGGAAAACGATAGCTAGTGGAAATTATGATGATGTGGTTTCCCAGCTTGAATCCAATGGCATCAACTTTCTATTAATTGATCCAAATTCTCAAACACAGAATGACACGGGTACTGTGGATACTGTTGCATCAGTAACAAATAATGAAATGCATAAAGATGAAATTCCTGAGACTCAAACTAAAGTGCAAAAATCCCCAACTTTTTATGGATATTACTTATATTACCTGAGAGCAACTAATATAAAGATATTGATATCTGCATTACTCATGACTTTTATTGGTGAGATCATGGCAATTTTTTGTGACCTGTGGTTGGCGCAATGGTCTATCTATAGTCTGAACAATAGAGGGATGAAAAATATAAGTTATTACAATTTTTCACAGATTACATTTAATAATACAGAAGTTCAATCAGAAGAAAACTCCAGAATGTTTGAAATAATCATTTCCAAATTTTTAGATTTGGAAGTCAACAACCACACAATTATTGGTGTGTATGGCTGTCTAATAATACTAACACTATTACTTAGTGCATTAGGTGCTTGTATTTTGTTGAAAAGTATTATTCATGCTGGTTATCGTCTGCACAATGATATGTTTAATCGAGTCCTCAAAGCCAAATGTTATTTTTTTGATACAAACAGTGTTGGTGATATTTTAAATAAATTCTCCAAGGATATTTGTATTATAGACAGCATGCTGTTAGACAGATTGAATGATATGGTGAATCATAGTGTCAGAATTATTTGTATGGTCGCCTTCGTTATGGTAATGAATTTCTGGATGGTAATTGCCGTTGTTCCTTTATTTATAATAATGCTAATTGTTAGAAGGTATTACATACGGACATCGAAACAAGTGAAAAAACTAGAAGGTTCTTTTCGAACTCCAATTTATCATCACATATCTGTATCTTTGGAAGGATTAGCAGTTATCCGGGCATTTGGTGCGAATTCTCGATTTCAAGAGGAATTTTTTAGAAACGTTGACTCACATCTGCGAGTGGTGATTGTTTACAATGGATTAACTAGATGGTTTGGTTTTTTCAATAGTTTTCTATGTGTTTTCTTCACTACACTTATAGCATTGTCTGCTGTACTGGCATCTAATATTGATGCAGGAGCTTTAGGTTTATCATTGACGTATGCAGCTACACTTTCATTCGCATTTCAATATATGCTAAGACTCTCAACAGAAATTGAAGAGTTAATGACCTCTGTAGGGAGAGTTTATAGTTATACAAAATTGGATCAAGAACGAAATACATTCAGCCATATAAATGATGCTAGAAATCGGATTTCAAATAATCCTTCAATTGAATTCAAAAATGTAAATCTATTTTATGACAGTAATCTTCCATCAGTTTTAACTGATGTTTCTTTTCATGTTAAACCTAAAGAAAAAATAGGGATTGTTGGTCGCACTGGTGCTGGAAAAAGTTCCCTTGTAGCTGCACTTTATCAACTGACTGATACGACTGGTACTATTTTAGTTGGAGGATGTAATACTGCCGATTTGCAATTACAGGATTTACGCAAATCCATGTCAATAATTCCACAGGATCCCGTGTTGTTTTCTGGTACATTACGCTACAATCTAGATCCATTTACTGAATATTTAGATTCCCAAATTTGGAGTGCCCTAAGAAACTGTAAATTGTATGACCTTGTGAAAGAACGATCCAATAGTCAACTACCTGCGAAATCTGATGGTTCCTCTGATGACATTCAGAATTCCCATCAAAATGATGTCAAATTAACACTGCCTGTAAAAGTACCTTGTGAAGAAGATGATGATTACAATGGACTGCAGTCAAAAGTTGATGAATATGGTTCTAATTACAGTGTCGGTGAGAGGCAGCTCATCTGCCTTGCCAGGGCGCTGTTAAGGAACAATAAAATTATTGTTGTGGATGAAGCTACTGCCAATGTAGACGCCACTACTGATGGGATTATCCAAGAGACCATTCGAGATAAGTTCTCAGATTGCACTATACTTACCATCGCTCATCGTCTAAACACAATTATAGACTCGGATAAGATATTAGTGATGGATGATGGCCATTTAGTGGAGTTTGACGAACCTTCCAAGCTCCTGGCTGATGAGAATACCCGCTTCAGTTCAATGTATAGAGCTACTCATTCAATTGTTATGTAATGAATAGTGTTATTATGCCATTATTGCATACGATACTACTTTAGATGAGATAACCTAGTTACATGTAATCATGTAGGAGGGGCCTAATGTTGATTTATGATACATATCATTATTATTGCATACTATTAATTTAATTAGATACCGATATATTAAATAGCATAAAATGTTGAGCGTGTTCTTTCCTATACTAAAATTTAGTATTAAATAATTGAATGTATAGACATTCCCAACACAAATTTTTCTAATTTTGACATTCTGAAAATTATTGTAAAAATTATTAACAAAAATCGTTATGTTTCTGGAATGTCAATAACTGACCTTCACATTTCTTATTGCCAGATGGTTCTCATAAAACAAAATCATATTGATCAGTTCTACAATTGGAGTGACCCATGATGCTGGGTTTTGGCATTAAACTATTGCCGATGTTGTACACTGCCAATTGATTGATTAATTCAGCTTTTCATTCTATGCCATGAAAAATTATCTAATGGCAAGAGCCTAGAGACCCATTAGATTATCATATTATGAAAAATGATAACATCCTGGAGTATGTACCATTATGTGGCGCATATGGTCAAAGTTTCCACAGTGTAAAAGCTTCCACTGGGTTAAAGCTTTCATAAGGTCCCACAGCCTGGTCAAAGCTTTGGCAAAATGGGTAAAAGGTTCCGACTCCACAGCCTGCTCAAGGCTTCCATACATTGTGTCAAAGGTTCCGCAGCTCGGTCAAAGGTTCCAGCGTCAAAGGTTCCACAAATCTATATTTGGTTTAATTTTATTGTCGATTTATATCTTTATTACCATACCATATCTTTATTTATGTCTTTTTATGTTTATTTATGTCTCTTTTATTTACGTCAACTAAATAAGTCATTGAGGGCTATAGCGCCTAGGGCACCATTGAAGGCAAAGGCTTGATACGCATCTGCAATAGAGATGATACACGCCCCGCCCTGTCTATACTGGATGCTCCTCTACCAGTGTTAGGTAACCTAACCCAGGAGGCACATTGGTTCAAGGTGTAACAAAAGGACCCCTACAGTCGGCAGCAGGGCTGTAGGCCATGGATAGGCGGAAGGTAATCAACCAACGGCTAGACATGCTGACAAGGTCGGCGGAAGGTACTCAACCAACGGCGACCTACTGCGAAGACGCTTGTAGGAGTTGCAACCACAAGCGGTTTACTCTCGCAACTGAAAGATATGAGTATGAAAACCCTCCAGGAGAAATACCGGCTCGGTCGTCGCCCGGGTCAACAAGGACTGCGTCCCTCAGTGGTACACCAGGCTGGGGTCGATAAAATGGCTACTGGAACAGAAGACAGAGAAGAAAGAAGAAACAACCTGTTGAAATGTAAAAAGACACTAAAGATTGATACAATGGACGCACGCACGCTGAAAGCACATAGCAAACAGGGTGACATGGTCGCTCTGGCAATGGAATATAATATCGACATCATCTGCATCCAAGAACATCGGATTTCTCATGAAGACACTGCCATGAAGTACAATGACATTGGAAATGGATGGACGTTAGTAACAAGCTCAGCAGTAAGAAACTCGGCCAATGCATCAATTGGTGGAGTATGAATTCTGCTAATCCCATTTGCACTTAAGACCCTAAACAACATCGAATCTATAAATCCCAGGGTTATGATAGCAACATTTGAGGGGAATCCCAAGACAACAGTAATATGTTGCTGCGGTCCAACCAATGCCTCAGAGCCAGAACAAGCAGTCAAGTTTTATGAAGAACTGACTGGACTTATAAAGGACATTCCGAAACACAATGTTAAGGTCATTGCTGGTGACCTGAATGCGCAAATTGGCCAAGAAGACATCTAGGGTTACACCTATAACACCAGTTCTAGCAGAAATGGGTACTTACTTTTAGACCTAATGGAAACATATGAATTGATACCAACACATAACACGTTCTAAAAGAGTAAGGGGAAGCTATGGACCTTTCAATACCCTAATAGAACCAAGGCACAACTGGATTACATCCTTATAAACAAAAAGTGGAGAAACAGCATGATCAACTGTGAGGCATACAGCTCGTTCGACCTAATTGGTTCGGACCACAGAATTGTGACTGCAGAGATCAGACTCAGTTTGAGAGCCAGCAAACCCAGGACAAGCAAGCAAATCAACTATTCTGAGAAACTCAGAACTGACAATGCTGTAAAGGATGCTTACACAGTAGAAGTTCAAAACCGCTTTGAAGCACTTCAGTCAATGGATGAAGACCAATCCACCGATTCAATATACCAGAATATGATAACAGCCCACAAGGAATCAGCTAAGAGGCATAAAGGAGGTAGCCGATTTCGCCGCTCTATAGTAACTCATCGCCCATTACGTGGCTCGCCCCCAAACTATAGGGTGGGGAATACATTGGCACTGGGACTATGCTTGTTGTACATACTACATAACCCACCAGCCACCGTTTTGGTTAATTAATAACATGATTAACTTGTTTATATTTAATTTTGTACACAATTGATTTTATGTCAGTCATTGGTGCGGATTACTAGTTTTATTTAACATGGCAGACCATTTTACTCAATTAAAGCCGCCGGGGCCTTATGCCGGATTGAATATGAATATACTGTATATATCCCCCAGAAACCCAAACGAAAACAGTATATGCCGAGCAAATCTGTACTGAGGTTACTTGTAAGAGAGAAGATCATTGACAAGGCTGAGAAAGCTAAGGACGATCTTAAATTGGCCTACAACATCAGCCAGGAAAAGTACATACAGGATAAAATTGAATCAATTACAACTGCTCACATACAGCAACAATCCAGACTTACCTGGAAAACTGTAAATGAGGTATCTGGTCGGAAAAGTTGTGCAAAGGGGCGCCTAAAAGCCGATAGTCCTGAAGAACGTTTTGGGAAGTGGAAAGATCACTTCAGCAACTTGCTTGGGCAGCCACCAAACATCGAGGTCAGCCCTACAAGGAAAATATATGACAAGACACTACCTATAGAAACAGGGGACTTCACACCTGACGAACTCCGAAGAAGCATTAAAAGCATGTCCAATAATAAAGCGAGTGGATTAGATGAAATCCCAGCGGAGGTATGGAAAACCGGAGTGCTAAATAGACCATTATTGAATGTTTGCAACCGGATGTTAAAAGGGGAAAAGCTACCACCAATTTGGATTAAAGGTTAACTAAAGCCTCTCCCCAAGAAAGGCGATCTCGGCATACCAACAAACTATCGTGGGATCTGTCTGCATGTGGTGGCTGCCAAAATATACAATAAAATGATTCTATATAGGATTAGGCCTCACATAGAGAAACTACTGCGTAAGAGCCAAAACGGATTTCGACCAAGTAGATCAACAATTAGCTCAGATACTTGCACTACGGAGACTGATTGAAGGAATTAAGTCAAAGAACCTCCCCGCAGTCATGACTTTTGTGGTCTTCAAGAAGGCATTCGACTCAATCCATAGAGATAAAATGCTTGAAATCCTAAGAGCTTATGGAATACCAGAAGTAATTGTTGCTGGCATATTATATATATAAATATATAATATTATATATATAGTACATATATAGTATATATTATAGGTATAAAAAATCTATTCCATAACATTAAATGACAATACACGGGCAATTCAAGTCATTTTAAAAATGGGGGGACGTACGGAACTCTAGCCAAATTTTTTTTATATTTATCAAATTACAATTGATATTTTTCTTTTCCTTAAATTTTCTACATTCTTAAAAAAAATATCCAAAATTGTCTTTTTTTTCTTAATAAATTGATGTGTACCAAACGCAATACTAAAGTGTTGTCACTTTTGCGTTTGGTACACACCTACTGACAGTAACTGAGAAATTCATTCATTCATTCATTTTTTTTTATTAAAAATTTTTGCCATAAAATTGAAATAGGTGATTACCAAACCAAAGCCAACCAAAACCAAGGCCAACCAAAGCCAATACCCAATGGATAAATTAATTAATTAGTTATATCGGTATACAAAAACTCTATAATCAATATTAATTTGTATTCAGAAATCTATTTAAAAATAAATTTTTTTTAAATTTATGTTCTAGATCATTATATTTTTTATTTATTTATGTTCTAGAATAGTATATAATATTTTTCTTTAGTTATAGAACTCTTCAACATTGCCATAGTAACAGTGATATATGTTTTAAATATGTAGTGCTGCTGCTATACGGAACTCTAGCCTTTTTATTTAATGAAAGTTTCAATTTTGTCGTCTTGATCGAATTCATTTATATTTACGCCGCGTTCACACTACCCAGTCAAAGTCAAAAGACAAGTAAAACACATCAAATGAAATATAATTATTTCTAGAAAGGCCTTATTTATTATATTATATTATGTATTTAGTATTATTATTATTATTGCTAGCTATATTTACTTTCTTTTAATTTTGTCTTTTGACTTTGACTCGGTAGTGTGAACGCGGCTTTACTTGTTTTTCTTAAAACTTATTTAATATTATAATAACTGTAGAATATGGACGCTTCAGTTTTGTGATGAAAATTACACAAAATATCACAATACATGTAGATAGGCCATATGACATATGTATTAACCTCTATCTAATTAATTGCTACTTTATTAAAGTACAATTACGTTGTTATTTTTTCAATAAATCTCCCCATCAAACTCGAAATCCATTTAACTAAAGTTACAATAGGTAGGACTACATACTGACTGACAGAACTTAATTACTAAAAGTTTCAGAAAAATTAGTTACAGATACATTTAAATTACATAGTTGTAATAATAATGCAGTAATAGTTGACAAATTATTGTTTTCTAGAATGCGGACATCGCACATTCGCAATACACATAAACAAACAAGTTGCACCGCCACAACTTCCTATCCAACATGGCTTTCTATCCGCATTATTCTAGGCATAGGAGGGATATAATATTCTAAGCTTTACTATAAATCAAACTGATTACCAGTAAATGCTTCATAACATACAAGGAAGTTCCAAATTAAATACTAATTATTAAATATATCATCATTACAAAGTTATCTATTCATAACATTGCACAAACGATATATCACAAACAAACAAATCTATCTAAAATGGCGTCATTTATCAGTGGATTTAATAGATACAGGAGGCGATATAGAAGTAATAACGTCCAACAGATGTTTCGAATTGCTACATCGTTGTTTCATTCGATGGAGTTTGTAATAAATAGGACAATCCAAAGAAATACAGTACTGACTGGTATCCTGGCAACCGACACAATGCGTGCACAACTCTGTAACCATAGCGACGCATCGCTGGGCGTCCCTGAGACGACATACCAGGGTAGTAGTTGCGTTACCGGGATCTGTCAGACAGTCGTCGCAAACACCACGTTGGGTGAGTCGCTGCTGGCAGACAAGGCAGTCCCAACGTTGTAGGAAGGGAACGATGGAACCCGTTGTGTTGGGGTAAGAGGGAACGCCGGAGGGGAACCGAGTGGCACGCGGCCAACTCCGGTACCAAGACGGAACGCTCTCGTCCAATAAGGAGAACACACGTTGTAATGGAGGAATTATCTGTTTGGTGATGTAGTAAGTGTGGTTGATGGAGAGTTGATTGTTGTTGTTGAGAAAGTCCTGAACGGAATGGACCAGTTGGTAGAGAGGCTGCCCGGGTTGTCCGTTCACAATAACGAAAGGAACGCGTTCCCCAGTCTGGGGCTCAGAACGTGGATCCGATTGGACAAACCTCTTAGCCAATAACAAGCTGGGAACATATGAGCATCCAGGTTTGTATGAGGCGGCCCCACGGTACTCCCTGGCAAACGTTAAGTCTTGGAGACTGACTCGGTTCTCCAATAGTTTGGTCCACTGCAGTTCCACATAACTCCTCACAGGACCAACCCTCCCTGTCTCGTATAGAATCCTCAAGGATTTCTCCAGTATCTTAGCAACAGCCGGACAAGCATCCCGCCGGACTGTCTCTATCCCTTTAGCATCAAACGTCGGAAGTTTCTGGTCGACTGATTCCCAAGCATAGCCCGAGTAACGTTTCTTGGTCTGCAAAACGCAGGGAAGATAAACCTTCTCAAACTTTAGTTTAATAGGGGCTGGATTGGATTGGGTTACCGCGTTAATGATTTCCTCAGAAAGTTGAAAGGCACGTTCTTTGGAGGCTCCTTTGAGGAGGACAAAGAGACTGTCTGTATCGCCATAGACTACTCTGGCACCCCAATCAACGTTGCTGTTAACCAACTGTATGGCGCGCTCTAATGTCTCTCTGGCCTTCCTTACAATACTATCAGCAATGTCCACACACGGCATTCTACCTGAGAAGGTGGCCCCAGTATAACCATATGTAACGTTAGCTATCAGTTTCAGTCCCAACTGCCGCGCATCAAGGACCTTCACTAAATTCGGTCTATCGCGGTATTTCTTCATCAACTGTTTCATAAGAATTCGCGTTTCCAGGATTTCCTCGACCATTTGGCATATAATTCCTTTACGAACAGATGGATTGACAAAGGCAATGCCGTTTGGTGAAACAGAGTAACGACGCCCGATATCGCACAAATCCGATCGCTGTACAACCAATCTGGATGCTCCCAAAGGGAACTCGTCTTCATTGGTGAGGAGCTCGACACGACCTAGACATGTTGAGTAGCAGTAGTTGTAAGCGATCATAATACTGGGGTAGAGAGACTGGAAGTCTAGGACGATGACTGGGTCTGTGTAGAAGTGGGACTCTGGTTCCATAACCAATGGGATCGCTTCAGGGGCTCGTTGGTGAGCCCGTTGGGCCGGGGATGGGGACAAAGCCAGGAAGTCCCGAGGCTTAGCTAGTCGCAACATCATTGACTCTACCCTGTACTGGGAGCCACGCGAGAGAACAGAATAGAAGAGGATGCCATAAATGCGAGCGAACTCAGAAGTGCGAGCAACAATGCCAAGACTGTCAATGAGTTGGAGGTCGATGAGACTACATTCGCGATGGTAGATGAGGGTGCGCCAGCGCAGGCGTCCGGAGCGGTGGTCGTACCAGTCTGCGAGGGTGCGAGCCGAGTACAATGGGAGTCTACGATGGAGTACGTGGAATGCTGTAGACTCCAATGTGTATGACGTCAGTGTCAACTCGCTGCGGAGGACCCGCCATAGGTTTAGCGATATACGACCGGGGATATGGAGGTCTGCCAATCCCATGGGGGTTCGATCACATGGACCCATTGGGACCCGACCCAGTCGCTGGTAAAAGTCGGATACTCCAAGAGAACTTGCTCGTTGGGCTAAATAACCCCAGGAATGTTTGATAATGTCGTATCCAACTACAATATCTGGATCCCACTCAATCAAATACTCAATGAATGATTCTAACAGCTCCACCTCGGAAGCAACTAATCTACAATTGGGAACTAAATCCGGGGATCTGGTGAACTTACGAATGAATGTTGGTGTGTTTAATTCAGACACATCTGTAAAAGCATCAGGAGGGACGACCAAGAAGCACTTTGTTATAAACTCGTCACCTATTAGAGCATGATCGTCGTCTCGGATTGTGACAAAGAGACCGAGAATAGGATCGGTTGCAGGGTCGGCTGTCAGATCCCTCCGATGTCGACACATTAACTCCAAACTCATCAATGTCAAGTGCTGATTTTCGTGTTGACTTTCAAATGCCATGTCCGAATCCTTTTGATTGGCAAACTTACACCCAAACAGGTTATCTGGGGTGTTTTGTATTCCTGATGTGTCAGTTTTTCGCTCAGGTTTTGGAGTCGCTTGCATCTCATGTTGCCGTTGCAGTTGGTTAACCAGAATACGTCGCAATGAGTTTCGATCACGTCTCTTCACCAGCTGACTGAATGATCCGCCATCATGAGTGGATAGCGGGGTAATACCATCAACTACACCACGTAAATGTTCCAATCCATTGTTACCAGGTGTACTACAGCTCTGGGACTGCAGGAAGGCTTTGGAAGGCTGTAAAAAACTTTCTGATAAGTCATAAAATGTGTCATCATGAGTGTTGCATATTAGTGAATTATTGTTAGATGGCGTATTAGATAAATGATGACTCACTGGATTGTAAGACAAGGGATTAGAGGGAGATAAACTTATTGAGTTGTTGGATAATGGATTAGAAGATGGTGAACTAATTGGAGGACTTAATAAATTACTAGATAATGAATGAGTTATTGGATTATTAGACAAAGGATTGGATGAAGAATGACTTATTGAATTGTTAGATAACAGATTGGACAAAGTTCGACTTATTGTATTATTAGACAACGGGTTGGAAGATGGTATATTTGTAGGAAGTTGACCACAAGGTAGAGGAGAATCAGAACCTTCATAACTCGAGAACAAATCCCCACCAGTTGTGTTATTGAATGACGGCTTAATTTCATCTACTTTGCCAGCTGGTGTGTTACACGTCATTTCGCTTTGACTTTGAGTGACACCTGTTGTCTTACACATGTTACTCCGAGTGACAGCTGGTGTGCTACACGTGATACCTTGAGTAACTCCCTTTGAATTTTTGCGATCCAACATTATCTTGTTGACCGCCCACGCATAAACTGTTGAATATGACGGTGGAGGTTCAATGGGTGATATAATAGTGACATCATGAGAGTTTATATGAGTGGTAGGAAACTCTTCGGGATTTTCTCTTAATGGTGGTGGGAAAACTGGTTCGATAATAATGACCTCGTTAATGTCATTATCATTGTCGTTTGTCATAATTAGCTGCTACAAAACTTAAAGAATAAATTATTTATGAAGATAAAGTGATTGTGTTAGAAATTATATCCTGCTGTATCCGCATTTCTTACCATCAGTTAGGAACTTCTACTTTTTGAAGATTTTATGAAAAATCTTTAACAATAAAAGTCTATTCTCAAAAGGCACAGGATATCGACGTCAATTGAAATAAATATAATTAATAAAATACAAAAAATATCTTAAATGTATATATAAAATAATATTATAAATACAAAAGTATATAAATATTAAAAGGACTTGTTTCACAACTCAATGATTATTATAAATTCATTAATTTATGAAATACTAAAATTAAAATTAAAATACAATACAATTATTAATATAATTATTTATTAATAATGTAATAAGATAATAATTGATTCATTTTAAATACACCAATATTAATTAACATTGGTTTAATTCATATGAATCAATTATTATCTTAATACATTAGTATAATAATAATAATATATACAGGTACATATCATTGCAGGTGGATATTTGCTGAGATTATTTGATAGTTTTGTAGGAATTGGCTTGATTACTATTAAATTAAGAGTACCGGTAACTGTAATGAAAAAAAAAGTATTTGCAATAAATTTAATCCCATATTTAAATTTAAATTTATTTCAAATTATTTTATAATTTAATATATTATTATGATATAAAAATCATTCAGACACTAATATCTGACTCATTTCCATAACTTCGTCATCAACATTTATATCAGTATCAAGAGGATCACAACCCAAAATAGAATCTTTATCAATATTATAATATTCAGATAAACCAACATCGATAGCTTCTGGCTCCTCATCTAAGCCGCCTACACTAATTATATTGTTACTTAGATCAGCAGTTTCATTAAACTCATCTAGATGCAAATCTAACTGACTACACGCCGTCCACGCCAATTCGCTTTCGGTGACGTCACTTCCGCTAAGAGGGGAAGTCAGTTCAGAGTTCTCAAACATTAAAGGGCTAGTTACAGTGGAGTCTTTCTTTAGCAGAACGTCCATAAAGCTATCGAATACATCATTGCGGTTTTCTGTAGGAAGTTTTCTTACAAAATTATCAAGATCTTGTCGATAAGGGGAGTCGATCTGTGATGGTTTCCCAGCCAACCGAAGTCTAGCCTTCTCCTCCTCCCAGAGGTAAGCCAACCCAGGAATCATTCCTCCACCCTCCACTGCCTCCCTGTTCAATATATCGGCGGCTACAACATCAGCCTCTATCTTACAGTAACTGTGGGGTTTCAGTTTAGAAAGCAAAATCTGAGACTCTGATGATACTTCATTGGGGTGACGTCGGTATTTTGTGTTACAAACATCGATCATATTCATACCGTATAAATTAAAATCAATAAAAAATTGCAACAAAAATGGAATGTGCGATTCGTGGGGTTGAAACTGCATCCCCATGACTACTCCAGACAACAACACCTCTGCAAGTTTACCTATATGAGTTGGCCGGTATAAATAAATCTTAAGGAATCTGGTCTCCCCACTGTGGTAGCCGTAGAACGGAGTTCCAGCAACTCGAGTTATCTTGAAAACGTGTTGGGTAGGTGGGCCGCAATCCGAGCTCCTACCGAGGGCGACATCCATAGATTTATCGACGGCGTCAGCGAACTGGTTGAGATCGATGTCTCGCGAGTACACGGTATAGAGATACGGGAAGACGCCATGTACGTGTAGGCAGGTCTTTGAACCGGTTGCAGACGGACCGAATATTCGTATAATGGGAACTTTAGCAACGCGGCCGCATCTGAATTCGGATGTAACAACGTCTAAGCCTGGAGATGGAATGTCCAAGTAGAAATCGGCGTCGACAATACGCATAGAAAACATTATCAGCTCAATCTGTCAGTCAGTTACCGCGTTACCGGTACGCGTAGCCTATCGTATATGCCAGATGCGTATGCCTCCATTACCGATTACAGATAATACCGGTACTGTGAACACTGGTAGACCTACATCATTAAAGTTGCTTGCAGTCGCAGTGTCAGAGCAGAGTGTTAGGTGTTACACGGTGTTACCTACATCAGTACATTGCTGCTGTGCTGGGCCGGTAGCCCTGTAGCCTTCACTTACTGGGTACGTACTGACTTAGGCCTACAGCCTTAGCCTAGCCCCTAGCCTGCTAGCTGCCTAGGCCAGTGCCAGCCGCCTATACAGCTATATGGAATATCAGAATATTGGGAAAAAGCGCACCACACGCGCACAAGGGTTGTGGTTAAACGAAAAGCGCGCCAGCCATGACATCAAATGCGCGCCAACCATTCTGTCATTGACAAATTGATCATGAAAGGATACATGCTGACATGACACCGAACGTAATCAGCTGATCGAATATGTAACATACCGGCAGACCGGTAGTTATTACGCTGTTACGTATCGAACGTAACCGCAATTATGTTACATTGGATCCTATAACTATGTTACATTAGATCTACAAATTACTAAGCCTGAATGTAACATTGCCAATTAAATGAGCAGGTTACAGAGGCGTGTTGGGGGAACCAATAACAATAAACGAAAGTTAACAGATGTTACAAGATTATTCAAGTTACCGGTACTTTTTATTTAAAGGATGAACAGGTTACAGAGGCGTGTTGGGAGAACCAAAACAATAAACGAAAGTTAACACATGTTACAAGATTATTCAGGTTACTTAATTGGGTCTTGGGTCTTTGTTTTGTACTCACCAAACTGTTTCTTCCTGTACATAAAGGAAGCATTTCATCGGTTAACTCCTGAAATCAAAACGCAACTGAAACAAACAGACAAATATATATGTTACATTCGATCTTAGTAATTTGTAGATCGAATGTAACACAGTTATAGGATCCAATGTAACAATTCAGTAATTGAGGTTACGTTCGATTCATAAAAACTATGTTATATTCGACTGTTCGATCCTGATTACGTTCGGTCTGTCACCCACCCATCATGCGAAATTTTGCAATTACCGGTATCTGATTATTGTAATCATTTATCAGTCTTGTCAGTTTATATTGCAATTGCTATAGGCCTACAATATTTTAACATTAAAATGCAAGCGTAGTGAGCAAGGAAATTTGAAGAAATGTAAACATTAATAGTTGTGGGGCGAGCCACGAAGTGAGTGAGCCTTAGCATAGTGGTATACCATTAATCAACCTGTGGGGCGAGCCACGAAGTGAGTGAGCCTTAGCGTAGTGCAGTAGTGGTACCATTAATCAACCTGTCGTTCTTGTTCAATTTTAAACGTTAATAACTCGGCCAATCTTCGATGAAATCTATCCAAAACTTGGTACACATGTTGTTTGGCAAAAGTTTAGAAATTTTCCAAGTTGAATTTCCGTGTGACCTTCGAGAAGCTAAGATAATAGCAGTTAATTAGTTAATTAAGTCGTTCTGTCGCTTTTTTTGCAATGTTCAATTTGGAACGTTAATAACTCTATCAATCCTCGATGAAATGTAACCAAACTTGGTACACAAATAGTCTGTCAAAAGTTTAGAAATTTTCCAAGTTGAATTTGCGTGGGGCCTTCGTGCAGCACCAGTCTGCCAGTGTAACTGTCTTTACAGTTATAATAAATTTATTTATTCAAAATTATAACGCTTGACATCAGCAGGTTGCTAGGAGACTAAATCAGCTGGGTTTCTGGCAAATTACAAAATTACAGTAATTCCATTATGGCCTGTCTGCCTGTCTGCCTGTCTGCCTGTACCGGTACTATACAGCTATACTCAATGTCAATCCCTGAATGAGGAATCCTGTTATCAGACAATACAGCAATACTGCAATACCATACAGACATACTGTATTCGGTGTTTTGCGGTACTGGCTGACTGGTACCGCGGTACCGGTTCAGTCATTATAGATCACGTATACTTCTGTACTTGTACTACAGGACAGGCCTAATTCTGTAGGCCCTAATTAGCCATGCAGCGCGGACTCCGGACTGTTGGACTGCAGTCCTGAATTAGATTAGAGGGTCCGTTGGCGTCGTCCGCCGTACCGCCCTACTACCGGTACCTGACTACTGTCAGACTGTAGAACTGTAGAAGTATAACCGGACTGGTAGCAACTGCTGTCTACGCTCCTGTCAGCGACAAAAGAAAATGAATTTCTTCGTTTACGGTTTCTGCTCTTGTTAACGGTTAAATATGTTAATTAAAGACTATGTATTGGTACGACCGACGGCGCCGGCAACTGGTATAATCAGATGTAGATGTACATACAGACATATCAATCTGCCAATACAACAATAGCAATAGGCTTACCCCTACCAACCCCAACCATCCATCGACTCGGCAACTGCAACAATAGAAGTTATGCGGACTAACCAGCTGACCGGCATTCTAAGTTCAGGTACCCACTACCAGAGTCTACCCAGCTGCCCAGAAAAGTGTTGGAATTGAAATCAAACAACTCACCACCAAGGCCGCCTCTGTCTGTTGACCTCGACTTTCGGTATCGCTGCCGCTACAGGCAAACTGGACTAACCGTAACCGAGGATGAAATCCGGTTTTTTAATCTCACTCTGCCATCAACCAGTGCCCGACGGTGTTGAAATTGACACGCATTGTGCAAGCAGTAGGCCTATTGCTCCGAGTTTTCGGCTGGCCGGGTGCAACTACTGCATCTACATTGCCACACTATAACTTGGGCTCATGAGGACGAGTGCTGCGTAGACTATATTCCTATAAACCAAAACCATACCTGGCTTCGCCTATTGAACGCATTATAAAGATCGTCAGTCTTCGTTTATGAAATATATTTAAATACAAAACAGGACGAGCACAACGAGGCTTTATATTATAATGAAGACGAGTACTGCGTTGACTATTATTATTATATAAACCACCTGGCTTCACATATTGAACGCATCCCTAGTTATTATTATTATAAAGATCGTCAGCCTGCGTTTAAGAAATATATTTAAATACAAAACAGGACGAGCACAACGAGACTTATAATGAAGACGAGTACTGCGTTGACTATTATTATTATATAAACCACCTGGCTTCACATATTGAACGCATCCCTAGTTATTATTATTATAAAGATCGTCAGCCTGCGTTTAAGAAATATATTTAAATACAAAACAGGACGAGCACAACGAGGCTTATAATGAAGACGAGTACTGCGTTGACTATTATTATTATATAAACCACCTGGCTTCACATATTGAACGCATCCCTAGTTATTATTATTATAAAGATCGTCAGCCTGCGTTTAAGAAATATATTTAAATACAAAACAGGACGAGCACAACGAGACTTATAATGAAGACGAGTACTGCGTTGACTATTATTATTATATAAACCTCCTGGCTTACCATATTGAACGCATCCCTAGTTATTATTATAAAGATCGTCAGCCCGCGTTCAAGAAATATATTTAAATACAAAGCAGGACGAACGCAACGAGGCTTATAATGAAGACGAGTACTGCGTTTATTATATTCCTATAAACCACCTGGCTTTGCATATTGAACGTGCGATTGGAAATAAGTTCGTGCTACCCTTCCGTGGGTGGTAGATGTCGCGGTTATGTATTGGTGGTTGGGAAGGGTGGGGGGGGGGGGGGGATTAAAAGGGGTGAACACGTACTGTCCCCCTTTCTTTGATTGATTGGTGGTGTGGGTAAATTTCTCAAAACCAGATTTTGTGATACAGTCGCTCAATTTTAATTTGTATCTCATAACTGGGCCTCGTGCTGCGCGAAGGCCCCACGAACGTGTAATACTGTAATCTGGTAATCAGGTAATATGTAGTCAGATAGTAGGTCAAACGACTGTTTTTAAGTACAGATCGTGATTAAATTGCCAGTATAATCGAGCAATTGTAAATGAGCATCCAGCAATGAGTAATTGTCAAATTGTTGTAATTGTAAAATGCGTACATTTCTCATCCTCAATAATACTGTATTACCCTTATTTTTATTGTAATAGTACATGCGCTTATTTAGATTAGTCCTACTTTGCCAGATATGTGTTAATTTTATTTTGATGATTGATGGAAATGATTGAAAGACATGTAATTTGTACTGGAAAGGGTGGCAGATCAGATCTGCTACCTATATTTTGGCGGTAAATTCAAATCTGTTTTAACATTGAATACATGAATAGAGTAAGACTAATGTAATTCATTGAATCAGAATAAATTATTTCTTATCGGTTTAACTCACTCATCTGTTATTGTTGTTGTTTTATCTATTCTGGGACTTCGAGCAGCACGTGAACAACTAAACCTGACGTTAACTAGTCTGGGATATAGAGCAGCACGTGAACAACTAAACTGGCTGGTTACCTAGTCTGGGATTTGGAGCAGCACTTGAACAACTAAGCTGACTGGTTAACTAGTCTGGGACTTCAAGTAGCACTTGGACAACTCTAAGCTGACTGGTTAACCAGTCTGGGACTTCCAGTAGCACGTGAACAACTTAGCTGAATGGTTAACTAGTTTGCAAAATTGCAAATTGAGGATTTGGGGATCGGGGATTTGGCTTAACTTCTATCAGTAAAATGTAAAGAACATTTATTATTTGCTTGTACTGTTGTACCTGTGTACTGTTGTACAGTTGTATCAGTTATAATTACATCAGATCAGAACATTATAATTATAACAATATAGCAGGGAACTGATAATAAAATATATGGCAGTATGGTAGCTGTAGGTAGGCATACTGTAATAACAATAGGCAGATAGGTGTATAATGCCAGAATGCCTCCGCCTATACTGCTATATCTGTCCCAGACATGTACCAGACTAGTTAACCAGTCAGCTTAGTTATTCACGTGCTGCTCGAAGTCCCAGACTTGTTAACCAGTCAGCTTAGTTGTTCACGTGCTACTATCGAAGTCCCAGACTAGTTAACCAATCAGCTTAGTTGTTCACGTGCTACAGGAAGTCCCAGACTAGTTAACCAGTCAGCTTAGTTGTTCACGTGCTGCTCGAAGCCCCAGACTAGTTAACGTGCTGGTTTAATTGTTCACGTGCTGCTCGAAGTCCCAGACTAGGTAACCACTAACCAGCCAGTTTATTTGTTCACGTGCTGCTCTGCCCAAGACTAGTTAATGTGCTGGTTTAGTTGTTCAAGTGCTGCTTGAAGTCCCAGAATAGTTTACCAGTCAGCTTAGTTGTTCAAGTGCTGCTGAGCTGCTCGAAGTCCCAGACTAGTTACCCAGTCAGCTTAGTTCTGTAGTTGTTCAAGTGCTGCTCCAAGGTTCCCAGACTAGGTAACCAGCCAGTTTAGTTGTTCACGTGCTGCTCTATGCCCCAGACTATTTAACGTCAGGTTTAGTTGTTCACGTGCTGCTCCCAGAATAGATAAAACAACAACAATAACAGATGAGTGAGTTAAACCGATAAGAAATCATTTATTCAGTTATTCTGATTCAATGAATTACATTGGTCTTACTCTATTCATGTATTCAATGTTAAAACAGATTTGAATTTACCGCCAAGGCGCCAATATATAGGTGGCAGTGGCATATCATATCTGCCACCCTTTCCAGTACAAATAACATGTCTTTCAATCATTTGAATTTCCCGCGCTATGGAGCAGGGTGGCACCTTTTAGGGACTTGTCGGTTCCAGGGTAGCCTACCGACAGGTGACAGACCAGTACAATACAAATACTGAAATAGAACATTAATGTGTTAATTAATCGTGTAATCAACTACAGAACTAACGATACAGCGATATGAACGTCGAGGAATTACTCGGGTACAACCCGCCTATTAATGAGGCCACCAACGCGCTGAAACGTCCAATCTCTGAACCATCGGACGAGATACCGCACAAGAAACAGTCGCGATTCGGACCCCCGTTACCAAGCCAACCGGCGTCTTCGGAGACCATCGGTAAACCGAGCCCGGATCCGCGGGATATCGCCGAACTTCTCGAATCCAACGACGTAACCGATGACATTCCAATCGACGATAACGCCATCCGGAAACTCATTCTGAACTTCGAGAAACGGGTTTACCGTAACCAAGAGATGCGCATTAAATTCCCTGACCACCCTCGGAAGTTTATGGACTCGGAACTCGAGTTGCATTTCGCCATCGAAGAACTCCACATCCTCGCTACAGTCCCCGAGCATTACTACCTCCTCGTCAACCTAAACAGCGTTAAATCGCTACTCAGCACGCTAAACCACGAGAACGTTGACATCTGCGTGGCAGTTATCGATCTTATTAAAGAACTTTCCGACGGAGACTCCGAGGATGACGCCGATGCGGCCAGCGTTAGTTTACTCGTCGACGCACTCATCGACAATCAGATCATCAGTCTCATCGTGCAGATCATCGACCGCCTTGACGACACCGTCAAAGAGGAGTCCGACGCTATCCACAGCTCCCTCGGTATCATTGAGAACATTCTCGAAGTTAAACCGAGATGCCATTTCGATGTAGCGAATCAAGGCCTTCTGGCGTTCCTACTCAGACGACTTCGAGCTAAAATTCCATTTGATCAGAATAAACTCTACACGAGCGAGTTGCTCTCTGTGCTGCTCCAGGACAACGATGAGGTTCGCAAACTCCTCGGGGAGCAGGACGGCATCGATATCCTCCTTCAGCAACTCGCGGTCTACAAGCGGACGGACCCCTCCACCCCCGAGGAGATTGAACTCATGGAGAACCTGTTTAACTGTCTGTGCTCCTGTTTGATGCTGACCGGGATTCGCGATAAGTTCCTCCACGGGGAGGGTCTCCAGTTGATGAACCTGATGCTGAGGGAGAAAAAGTTGTCGCGGTTCAGCGCCCTCAAAGTCCTCGACTTCGCGATGTGCGCCGACGACGGCATAGAGAACTGCCAGAAGTTCGTGGACATTCTCGGTCTGCGGACTATTTTCCCGCTCTTTATGAAGCCGCCTAAATGCAGTAAAGCGATCGGGATGTCAGACGGCGCTGTGGTCAGCAATGTGGCGTCTATCGTGAGCTCGCTAGTGCGGAACTGCGAGGGTCAACAACGGCAACGTCTTTTAAGTAAATTCATAGAAACCAACATGGCCAAAGTCGATAGACTTATTGAACTTCATTTCCGGTATCTGGAGAAAGTGCAGGCTATAGATCACGTTATCGATAGGCTGCGAGATGATCTGGAAGAGGAGCCAACCGCAGAGCAAGACGAGGATTTCTATCTACGGAGACTGGAAGCCGGTTTGTTTACCCTCCATCACATAGACTCCATTATTCTAGAACTGTCTGCAGCCCAGGCGACCATTAAGGAGCGCATCCTACAGGGGTTGAACCTGCATCGGGGGTCTATAAAGGTGATTAGGAACCTAATGCGAGAGTACGCGGGTCACATCGGTACAACCCAGGATAGAAGTCGCGAGCAGCAACGGATACTCAATCTGGTTGATAAGTTCTGATCCTACCAACTGATAACTCGCTCATCAGTTATATAATTTGCGTTTATAAAACATGTTATGAGATTGGGGTGTAGGCCTAATATAAATAATAACTATTTACATCATTGTGTGCAATGGATTGAATACATTTTTGCAGCGTTATGAGTATGACCCCCGAGTTTATTTATGTACCGATCGAGCGCAGCGAGGGAGGTTTACATAAATAAACAAGGGTCTTTAACGCTGAAAAGTGACCTTTGCAAGCAATGATGTATGTAATTTTGTTACATTTTGCCAACTTATCAGCGTTCGGTATGTGAAGAAAGGATTTTATGGATGCTCACTTGAACATTTTAATGAAATTGAAATTTATTAACAGGTACACTACTACTACTACTAGGATCGGCATGCTGCATTGCAGCTGCATTTTTAAGAATGCTGTGCCGGCTTATCGACAAAATTGCACCGCCACAACTCCCTATCACCCATGACATTTGCTAGATCATCCGCATCTTCAAGGCCAGTGTCCTTTAAGATGCGTCTCAAGAAAGTCATGGGCTGTCCACCATGCTTATTCAATCCACCGAGTACAGGTACACAGTATTAATCATACATTTAAATCTAATTAAAGTTTACTGGAAGTTATTTCCTGCTTGGATGTGATAAATCATTAATCCATCTTGACCATTATAGTCGACTGAAGCAAACTTAGTCACCGTCTGTGTCCGTTCAGTTTTACTGAACACTGTCGCCATTTTCTTTGGTTATTTTAGTGTCTTCTATTGGACGTTTCGCCATAATGGATTACAGTACACGTTAAACAATTATTTACATACAGTACTGTAGCTAGTCCCGTCACTGCAAAGTGAATAATAAAGCAGGAATCATTAACATAAATGGAAATAATACATTCTGGAATACGGTAATTTGAAGTTGTTTCCATGTCATTGATTACTTTGCAGCGTTCCGTCCTATAGGCCGCAACGCTGCAAAGTAGTACTTTGCAGCGTTACGAGTAATTCACCAGAACGCTGTTAAGTTGACATAATTAATGTAACAAAAGATAATATTATAATTCAATATACCTTCAGTATACTCTATACATAATACACGACGTTGAGTAAATTATTGATTGTTGTAAATCAGCGATTTATTTTTTATTTTATTTATTATTTTTTTTAATCTAGCTGGATGGATGTATGCTGTTTGGATTATTACGAAACTTCATAAAAAAAAATT
The DNA here is from genome assembly GCA_032718475.1 of Nemertoderma westbladi. Lineage (NCBI taxonomy): Eukaryota > Metazoa > Xenacoelomorpha > Nemertodermatida > Nemertodermatidae > Nemertoderma > Nemertoderma westbladi. Next base: position 1,273 of record JAUCBJ010000208.1, on the reverse strand, counting down.
ACAATAATGTTAAATTTTCTTTAGTAAATGTAATTGTTTGCATTGGACTGGAGCTTAGAAGAAAACAATAGAGACAGCCTTAAATATCTGCCACAGCTCTGCATTTTCTCGGGTATTCCCAACCTTTTTTTTCAAAAGGTTAAGGTTGCCTTGTCGAAACCCGAGACAGAAATTGTCTTAAACCCCAACCCTACTATCAACTTCTTCTATCGGTAATTAATGATTTAGATGGGTAACATTTATCCCACCTGGTATAAAATTAACATGAGTAGATTCGCCGTGTCCCATTCTCACAAAGTTTTTATTTTATTCGAGTGTTTAATATTAATATGTATGATTATTTATTGATTAAAAATCAAATAGTGTATAAATATGTCATATTCGCCAAGCACGATCGAATTGGCCTATTGTTAGTGAATAGGGAAGGATTTTTTTCTGTATCATAGCAACGTTATGTAATTATTGAACTCGCAGCTAGCTGGGCACAGATAAGGAGCAAGCCAGGCTGGAGTGTTGATTGGGGTGGGATGTCTGTTGCGAACTGTCCAAGAGTAATTCTGCTTTCTCAATCAATGGCTGCATGGAAGGAGAGGTTTATGACATTTTAGCTATTTTGTTGTTTTACTGTAGTAAAGTGATTATTTCTGTAGGCCTTTTTACTGTATTATTATTATTTTATCTAATCTAATATACCGGTATATAAAAATCAATTGTCTGTATGTCTGTTTGTCTTCGGCTATATAATCGAACTCATCTCGATGAAATCTCGCTTGCTATAGCTCGTTAGAAAGGTCTCACCTTAACTCGTTGCTACGTAATATTCAGAGCCATCTGAAGTTCCACCATCTGCCGCTAGAGAGTGAATTGTCTTATTTGAAAATCTTCTCTAACTTTGTTATTTAAAATCCGTTTAAGATAAAACTTTGCAGGTGTCTAATTTAGCAAAGGCTGCATTTTTACAGAGACGCAGTTAAATCTGCATTTCTCCAGTCTGCCGCTAGAGGGCGAAATCACTGAAAGTGACCACCTTCTCCAACTTTGTTATTTACAATCCGTTTAGACTGGAACTTGGTATGCATATATTACAAAATAGCATGTACCTTTACGGAGTCTTAGAGTCGTATACAGTTCCCCCGTCTGCCGCTAGAGGGCGAATTGTCTGGTAGTGAAAACCTGATCTCATTTGGTTGTTTTTAATTCTTTTCAGCTGAAACTTGGTAGGTATCTACTACAGCATAGGTTGTATCTTTATGGAGTCTTAGAGTCTTCTACA
>JAUCBJ010000207.1:0-42872 GCA_032718475.1 Nemertoderma westbladi | reverse complement strand
AGATCGGTGGGAGCTCCTAGGCAACATTGTCGAGCTCCGGCCCAGGCGTGAGGACCTTGCAGTCGGTAGGCGGTGGGATAAGCCGGACCGAAACACAAAGTCCTGAACAGCCGAGGATCCGACAACAGTAAGTCTATAGGAGAAGGTAGGCAACCCAGCATAGCGGCAATCGCGTCGGAGTAGTGAATAGGGTCCACCACGGGTCTGTACGTGTTGAAAGTCCCGCGGATAAACGCCACCCACTTCCCCCACTCCGCTCTCATTGCCTCCACGCTCGGCAGCTCCACTCTCCCGGAGAATACCGCGGCCACTAAGCGAGATTGGATCTCGGAGATGGGGAAGATCGCGTTGGTAGTGGAGACGTAGCCGACAACAGCGAGAGAAGGGCGACGGCCTAAACTGATGGGAAACACCCACCGGTACAGCGGGGTCGTCTGCCCGGGTCGTAAACTTTCGGGGAGGTAGTCGTGTCGGCTATCGAAACCCGTGCAAAGTATAACGCTATCAATAGCGACGACTTTTCCACCGAATACAACGCTATCCACCAAGAAGGTACTCACTTCCGGTTTCAGTTTCACACTTCCGGTCACTATTTTACCCTGAATCTCATCATTTGCTGCGACGGAAAGGCTGCGTTTCAGGGGCTTCTTCGGATTCAACCCGAACTTTTTATGATCGAAAAACCCATTAATTTTTGACTCGATTATAATATCGTACAACCATTGCGGTAGAATTCTACCTACGACGTATTTCATAAACCTTGTGTTCCGTTGGTGTAACAACGGTGTGTACCCCGACGCGAACCGCGGGACGACCCATAAACCCGCGCGGCAACTCAGGTAGACCTGCGCGGCTACAGGGGCCACGTCGTTGGCCACGTCACCCGCCGAATTCGAGCTGCCCACCACGAGTACGCGCTTATTCTTATAAGCGCTGTTATCGCGATAAGCGCCGCTGTGGATAACGTCGCCTTGGAATCTATCCATTCCCGATAAACTTGGGAATATTGGTTGGTTGAACTTGCCGCTCGCTGCGATAACGAAATCAAATGTTTCTGTTACCGGAACCCCATTATCTAAGTATTCAATAATCCAAGATGACGATCCAATGCCTTCATTATCGTCGGTGAACTCTTTCAGTTTCACACTTTGAACGTGGCAGTTGTATTTAATATATCGATCGAGGTCAAACTCTTTCGTGTAATTTTTAAGATACTCTAGAACCACGTTGTGTGTGGGAAACATCGGCGTATCGGCACTGAATGGGTAATCGCTGTGACCCATTAGATCCTTGGGTATGTTAGTTACTAAGCAACTATAGACGGACGCTCTGTTGTCTTCGTAGGGTTTGTCGGTTAGCTTCCAGAGTCCGCCTAGGCTCTCCGAGGACTCCAGACACACAGGGTCTAGACGTTCTTCCAGACAGGCCTTTATGGATACGAGACCGGCTTGTCCGGCGCCAATGATTGCAACACGTCTGTGCATTGTTTATTCTCTAGAGTGCAGAATAGTTAGAACTGTAGAAAGGATAGGGCGTCAAAGTGGGTGGGTGCAGTTGTTAAACACTTCAATAAATATTTATTGCATCATAAAATCCATAGGAGCAGTAGGCCTAGTCAACAATACCGAGTAGCGCGCCCTTGTGAAGAATACCAGGATTTAACTTTTCGGTCGACTTTTTATTGGAATTCTATATATGAAGATTTTTTATTTTTTTTAATTTATCTTTATTTAAGTGTTTTATCTGTTATTCTGTCTTACAACCAGTTGTTTATTGTTTTGGTTAGATTCAGCCCTTCTGTTACCTGTGTTTCTAGTGAAAACCTGGTATTCTTCATATGGGGGTAAACTGCAAAGTGAAATATAAGGGCAGAAAGTCTGGTATTCTTCACATGGGCCGAGTAGCGAGTAGATTTGAGTAGGGCTGTAGGGCGGGGCGGCTTGAATAATACTGTAATAAGTCACGACTAATTGCTGAATTGTGAATAAAAGGTATCAAACTTTGGGAGAACTATCATTAACGAATAAAATTACAAAATGTAGGACTCACATAGAAAGGAAGTCCCACAGTACCGGTACTAACCAGCTAACTAAAAGGCTCGAATAAAATGTCCAGCCATCAGCAACAATCAGGCAAATGCAGAGTGCAGACAGAGACTAGGAAGTAGAGTAAATCACGTTAAACAAATTTGAATTTCCCGCTTGAGGTCAATTATTGTACAACAATAATAATTGCTCAATAGCGCCCTGTTGTGTTTATTTACTAATTATTACAGATATTGCTGGCGACCAAATGATATTTGTACTTGCATATGTAAATTGTTCCTAAATAGTATAGACCCTGTCCATTAAACACTGTTCTAAAATACCGACTTTTTGTTCGTCACTTAGAACTGCAATGTACCTTTACATGAGTTGAAACAACTTTATAGTAATTCTCTTTCAGCAATAATGTAATGAAATGTAATTTGTAATTTTATGCGTTATGTATTTAGTTCCATTATTAAGTTCCTATATTACGAAGCTCTAGCATAAACCTGTGTATCCTAATGTTTAAATTGTAAACTTACTATTTAGCACTGCATTTACCTTTTTAATAATAATAATAATAATTTTTATTTATAACCCGCCTATACAATAATAGCTCTAGGCGCACAGACTAACGAACAATTGCAAATTATACAATTATACAAATACAATGTAATATTAATTAATTAAGTAGAATTTAAAATCAGCAATAGTATAGTGATAAGTAAAAGTTATAAGTAAAAGATCTAAAAATCCAGCAAATAATTAAGTAGAGTTTAAAATCATGCAATATTAATTAAGTAAATGTGGTAGAATGACTCCTTAACTACGTGAGCTATTTGTTTATCCATCCTCAGGTGTTCATCCTCAATAAAACCAATAGTCCTGGCAGATTTACTACTTTCCACCATTTTCCCCCCGATTAGCAGCTGTTGATCAGCAAAACGCGATTGCATTAGGACCATCTCAGTCTTACCGTCATTCATTTTCATAAAATGCTTATTCATCCAATTTTTAATATCAGCAATGCAATCTGCACTAACATTTATGGCTTCAGAAACCTCACTACGTTTAAATGAAACATATAGCTGAGTATCATCAGCATACAAGTGAATTTTAGACCATGTCGCCGAATTACGTTGTAAAGGGGACGCGTATATAGTGAAAATAATAATGGCCCAAGAACAGAGAACCCTGTGGAACTCCATATTAACTCCATGTGAATAACTATATCCAATAAGTACTCGATAAGAGCACTCACTAAGATAAGAGCGAAACCAATTTAATTCAATTATGTAAATTTTTACATAATTTTATATGAACATTTGTTACAACTATCATATCAGTAATTATTTTCAGTAATTTTATGCGTTTTATATTTAGCTCTATAAATGCGTTTTATATTTAGCTCTATCAATGCGTTTTATATTTAGCTCTATCAATGCGTTTTATATTTAGCTCTATCAATGCGTTTTATATTTAGCTCTATCAATGCGTTTTATATTTAGCTCTATCAATGCGTTTTATATTTAGCTCTATCAATGCGTTTTATATTTAGCTCTATCATTGCGCTTTATATTTAGCTCTATCAATGCGTTTTATATTTAGCTCTATCAATGCGTTTTATATTTAGCTCTATCAATGCGTTTTATATATAGCTGTATCAATGTGTTTTATATTTAGCTCTATCAATGCGTTTTATATTTAGCTGTATCAATGCGTTTTATATTTAGCTCTATCAATGCGTTTTATATTTAGCTCTATCAATGCGTTTTATATTTAGCTCTATCAATGCGTTTTATATTTAGCTCTATCAATGCGTTTTATATTTAGCTCTATAAATGCGTTTTATATTTAGCTCTATCAATGCGTTTTATATTTAGCTCTATCAATGTGTTTTATATTTAGCTCTATCAATGCGTTTTATATTTAGCTCTATCAATGCGTTTTATATTTAGCTCTATAAATGCGTTTTATATTTAGCTCTATAAATGCGTTTTATATTTAGTTCTATAAATGCGTTTTATATTTAGCTCTATCAATTCATTGCGCTTTATATTTAGCTCTATCAATGTGTTTTATATTTAGCTCTATCAATGCGTTTTATATTTAGCTCTATCAATGCATTTTATATTTAGCTCTATCCATGCTTTTTATATTTAGCTCTATAAATGCGTTTTATATTTAGCTCTATCAATGCGTTTTATATTTAGCTCTATCAATGCGTTTTATATTTAGCTCTATCAATGCGTTTTATATTTAGCTCTATCAATGCGTTTTATATTTAGCTCTATCAATGCGTTTTATATTTAGCTCTATCAATGCGTTTTATATTTAGCTCTATCATTGCGCTTTATATTTAGCTCTATCAATGCGTTTTATATTTAGCTCTATCAATGCGTTTTATATTTAGCTCTATCAATGCGTTTTATATATAGCTGTATCAATGTGTTTTATATTTAGCTCTATCAATGCGTTTTATATTTAGCTGTATCAATGCGTTTTATATTTAGCTCTATCAATGCGTTTTATATTTAGCTCTATCAATGCGTTTTATATTTAGCTCTATCAATGCGTTTTATATTTAGCTCTATCAATGCGTTTTATATTTAGCTCTATAAATGCGTTTTATATTTAGCTCTATCAATGCGTTTTATATTTAGCTCTATCAATGCGTTTTATATTTAGCTCTATCAATGCGTTTTATATTTAGCTCTATCAATGCGTTTTATATTTAGCTCTATCAATGCGTTTTATATTTAGCTCTATCAATGCGTTTTATATTTAGCTCTATCAATGCGTTTTATATTTAGCTCTATCATTGCGCTTTATATTTAGCTCTATCAATGCGTTTTATATTTAGCTCTATCAATGCGTTTTATATTTAGCTCTATCAATGCGTTTTATATATAGCTGTATCAATGTGTTTTATATTTAGCTCTATCAATGCGTTTTATATTTAGCTGTATCAATGCGTTTTATATTTAGCTCTATCAATGCGTTTTATATTTAGCTCTATCAATGCGTTTTATATTTAGCTCTATCAATGCGTTTTATATTTAGCTCTATCAATGCGTTTTATATTTAGCTCTATAAATGCGTTTTATATTTAGCTCTATCAATGCGTTTTATATTTAGCTCTATCAATGTGTTTTATATTTAGCTCTATCAATGCGTTTTATATTTAGCTCTATCAATGCGTTTTATATTTAGCTCTATAAATGCGTTTTATATTTAGCTCTATAAATGCGTTTTATATTTAGCTCTATAAATGCGTTTTATATTTAGCTCTATCAATTCATTGCGCTTTATATTTAGCTCTATCAATGTGTTTTATATTTAGCTCTATCAATGCGTTTTATATTTAGCTCTATCAATGCATTTTATATTTAGCTCTATCCATGCTTTTTATATTTAGCTCTATAAATGCGTTTTATATTTAGCTCTATCAATGCGTTTTATATTTAGCTCTATCAATGCGTTTTATATTTAGCTCTATAAATGCGTTTTATATTTAGCTCTATCAATGCGTTTTATATTTAGCTCTATCAATGTGTTTTATATTTAGCTCTATCAATGCGTTTTATATTTAGCTCTATCAATGCGTTTTATATTTAGCTCTATAAATGCGTTTTATATTTAGCTCTATAAATGCGCTTTATATTTAGCTCTATCAATGCGTTTTATATTTAGCTCTATCAATGCGTTTTATATTTAGCTCTATCAATGCGTTTTATATTTAGCTGTATCAATGTGTTTTATATTTAGCTCTATCAATGTGTTTTATATTTAGCTCTATCAATGCGTTTTATATTTAGCTCTATCAATGCGTTTTATATTTAGCTCTATCAATGCGTTTTATATTTAGCTCTATCAATGTGTTTTATATTTAGCTCTATCAATGCGTTTTATATTTAGCTCTATCAATGCGTTTTATATTTAGCTCTATCAATGCGTTTTATATTTAGCTCTATCAATGTGTTTTATATTTAGCTCTATCAATGCGTTTTATATTTAGCTCTATCAATGCGTTTTATATTTAGCTCTATCAATGCGTTTTATATTTAGCTCTATCAATGCGTTTTATATTTAGCTCTATCAATGTGTTTTATATTTAGCTCTATCAATGCGTTTTATATTTAGCTCTATCAATGCGTTTTATATTTAGCTGTATCAATGCGTTTTATATTTAGCTCTATCAATGCGTTTTATATTTAGCTCTATCAATGCGTTTTATATTTAGCTCTATCAATGTGTTTTATATTTAGCTCTATCAATGCGTTTTATATTTAGCTCTATCAATGCGTTTTATATTTAGCTCTATCAATGCGTTTTATATTTAGCTCTATCAATGTGTTTTATATTTAGCTCTATCAATGCGTTTTATATTTAGCTCTATCAATGCGTTTTATATTTAGCTCTATCAATGCGTTTTATATTTAGCTCTATCATTGCGCTTTATATTTAGCTCTATCAATGCGTTTTATATTTAGCTCTATCAATGCGTTTTATATTTAGTTCTATCATTGCGTTTTATATTTAGCTCTATCAATGCGTTTTATATTTAGCTCTATCAATGCGTTTTATATTTAGCTCTATCAATGTGTTTTATATTTAGCTCTATCAATGCGTTTTATATTTAGCTCTATCAATGCGTTTTATATTTAGCTGTATCAATGCGTTTTATATTTAGCTCTATCATTGCGCTTTATATTTAGCTCTATCAATGCGTTTTATATTTAGCTCTATCAATGTGTTTTATATTTAGCTCTATCAATGCGTTTTATATTTAGCTCTATCAATGCGTTTTATATTTAGCTGTATCAATGCGTTTTATATTTAGCTCTATCATTGCGCTTTATATTTAGCTCTATCAATGCGTTTTATATTTAGCTCTATCAATGCGTTTTATATTTAGCTCTATCATTGCGCTTTATATTTAGCTCTATCAATGCGTTTTATATTTAGCTCTATCAATGCGTTTTATATTTAGCTCTATCAATGCGTTTTATATTTAGCTGTATAAATGTGTTTTATATTTAGCTCTATCAATGCGTTTTATATTTAGCTCTATCAATGCGTTTTATATTTAGCTCTATCAATGCGTTTTATATTTAGCTCTATCAATGCGTTTTATATTTAGCTCTATCAATGTGTTTTATATTTAGCTCTATCAATGCGTTTTATATTTAGCTCTATCAATGCGTTTTATATTTAGCTCTATCAATGCGTTTTATATTTAGCTCTATCAATGTGTTTTATATTTAGGTCTATCAATGCGTTTTATATTTAGCTCTATCAATGCGTTTTATATTTAGCTCTATCAATGCGTTTTATATTTAGCTCTATCAATGCGTTTTATATTTAGCTCTATCAATGTGTTTTATATTTAGCTCTATCAATGCGTTTTATATTTAGCTGTATCAATGCGTTTTATATTTAGCTGTATCAATGCGTTTTATATTTAGCTCTATCAATGTGTTTTATATTTAGCTCTATCAATGCGCTTTATATTTATCTCTATCAATGTGTTTTATATTTAGCTCTATCAATGCGCTTTGTATTTAGCTCTATCAATGTGTTTTATATTTAGCTCTATCAATGTGTTTTATATTTAGCTTGAAGGGGACTGACCGACCAAGGCGCATCTCTACCTTACATCCTTAATTGGTAGATAAATTAGAAACAGTTTTCAGCAATTTCAACTTCAACAGACATAATGAATATTCGTTTGTAACGTTTAAAGATTCACTATGCAGCATAAAACACATTATAAAACAATGTCCTAATTGTGTTATTCCATTGGATAGTCCCATGATTACTATGGAAATATACATAAAAAGTTGTCGCTTAGGTTGTTATAAAAAAAATTGGCCTATCATAAGATCAACCTAAACATGTCGCTTGAGTTGTTATGGTCAGCTATAAGCTTATAACTTCTAAACCGTTGATTTTGAGCCTTCGAGACCGCGATAGATCAGTAGAAGGCGCTCTAATTGGTCAGAAACAATAAAAAGGTGGTTTTTGAAAAATATGTCGCTTGTGTTGTTTTTTCAAGACAGGGTCGATTTATATCGGTAAGCAAACCCACCACTAAGCACAGAATTTTATTTTAACACAAGCGTGTTTAGTATGAGTAGCACATTGATGGAGGTGAGTTAGAAAGGAACAGGAGACCAGTTAGAAAGCCGAAGCTTGATAGGTACTGGTCTTCTGAGAAATAGTTTGAATTGTATTATGCGATGCAGAAATGAGAAAGAAAATATGAAAATGAACTGAATATGGAATATATTATATTGATAAAGTTTAGCAGATGTTAGAGTGGGTGATTAAATAATCCAAAAACGACGAAAAATATTGTTATGTTAAATTTATTCAGCAGTAGATAATAAGTGTTTTTTAAATGCTTTGGCGAAAAGGTGCTTTTTATTTAGGAGTTTAATTCTGTATTGAAACGGGGGAAAAAACTATTGTTTGTGTTCTTGTGAGTATAGCGGATATTTGACTTTCTAAAAATATTGGCGAGCCGTACTGGTAAATTTTCATTAAAAGCGTCGAACATTAATTTGCCTACATTTAGCTTAAACAATGATTGTAGCGGAAGTATTTCTAACTGTTTATAAATAGGTATATAGTGTGCGTCCCAGTCACTAAAGGTTCTAGCTCTAACTATTTTGTTGACTTGGACCCTAATACGTTTAATAGAAGTCTCAAAAGTAGAACCCCATAATTCTAGTCCAAACAGTAGTTTAGTATGTACCGTCAGTGAATAATATATCGACTTTAAATCATTGAGGGGCAACTTGTAACGTAGTTTATAAAATAATCCAGTCAATTTTTTAATATACAGTAAGACAGAAAAAAGGCGGTGTGTCCCTTCAATGTTAAGTTACTATCTAAAGATAAGCCCAGATACTTTACAAGGTAGACAAGGTTACGCTTAAGTAACTCGTGTTTCTTAATTTTAACTTTTAGAGCTGAATCTGTTGTCTTATTTGTAAATAAACAATAAACTGTTTTAGACATATTTAGTGACAGCTTATTTGCTGCGAACCATTCATTTAAACTTTCAATTTCTAAGTTAATAATGTCTACAAGATTATGGCATTTAATAATATGGCTACGTAATAAACAGGTATCATCCGCGTAAAGTACACTAAGTAGCGATGTTACTCTAGGTAGATCATTTATATAAATTAAAAAAAGTAAATGGTCCAAATATCGAACCCTGGGGGACATCAGTCGTTATTGGTAGAAAATCTAAGTAAACGGCACCAATTTTAACGCACTGCGAACGTGAGGTAAGGTAACTTGAAAGGAATTGATGCGGAATTCCTCTCACACCATATACCTCGACCTATTTAAGGGGGGGGTACACCATTTTCGGACAACTCTTTGATTTATCACTCTCAGCGTTTCAAAATTGTTTGATTTTGGCTAAAATTTGGCATATAGGTACCTAAGATGCTATTCTACATGACAGGTCAGAAAATTTTTTTTTTTCGCCATTTAATATTAGTTAATACTAGTTAACAACAAAAAAAACTTGGTTGCGCTTAAAACCCTAAGGCTTTTACAGTTTTGAACCTAATCACATGAACGTTTTTTATATGATAGATCAAAGATGGGGCAACATAACTATCAGGCGAAATTTTGTTAAAATAATTCTGCTCCGCTAGGTGGCGCTGCAAATTTATGTAAATTTTTAGGTTTTTTATAAATAGTATTAAATTTTATTAACAAAAAATTTCGAAAAGTTGTCTGATACTTTTATGCAGGGTGGCTATCTAGACACCCACAAGAAGTTTCAGACTAATTACTCAAAAATTGTAGAAGTAGTAGGGTTTTGAAGTTGACAATTTCATGAAAAAAATATTTGGAGATAATCGACCTTTCATTATACATAGTAATAGTAATTTCAATAGGATTCCGTAAATGGAAATTTACGTAACTTGAAAACTAAAAGAGCTATTAAATAGCGGTTTTCAGATTTGGAAACACCATTCAATGGTGCATTTTAATAGACCATAAAAAAAATTTCGACATATTTTGGACCAAAATGGTGTACCCCCCCCTTAAGGAGCACCCTGTGGTCTATGGTGTCAAAAGCCTTGCGAAAATGAATAAAAACAACACACGAGTATAATTGACTATCTAGAGCGTCCTGAAGCTGGTAAGCAACATTAATTAGAGCTTGAACAGTAGTATAATGCCCTCGACGAAAACCATATTGATTTTTACAAAAATTTGGAACTTATTAAAGAATGACGACAATTGCGAAGCAACAATTACCTCGAGGACTTTCTCGAAAACAGGAAGTAGCGAAATTGGTCGGTAGTTGGAAGGATCAAAAGGGGAGGCATCTTTATGTATGGGAACCACGGCCGCCTTCTTAAGACAATCCGGAAAGACGCCCCTTCGTTTACACAGATAAATAAGGAACATAGTGTCCGACGAAGAATGGTGCAGCAATTTTTAACAGTTTAACTGGAAATAGGTCATTGGTTGATTTGCAGTTCTGAATATCGTGGATTATTAACATTAATTCAGCTTCTGACGTCTCAGTATTTACAGTAAGGTCTGCTGGCCTTTGTGAATTTTCACATTAACACAGCTACAGTACGGCGAAGCAAATATGCAAGGTGGGATCTAAGTTCGTATGTGAAGCAGGGAAGGATTTATGTTCACCCAAGATCTAAGTTCGCTCAGGATCTAAGGTGCTCTAGGATATAAAGCCGGGGAACCGCCTAAGCCTACCCTACTACTGCCATACATCAGTACATACTGACATACTGACATACCTGGATACCCTCCTGCCCTCTGGCGGTCAGCCGGTTACCCAGTTACCATCATAAGTCACGTTGCGGATTGACTGATTGATAAACTGAAAATTTTTAATTTTTGTAAGACGATTATGCCCTTTTTATCTCATACAGGTAAGTAGAGTTATCTCATTATCAAATAATACTGTAATAAACTCTGATACCGGTACCCTACTCGAGTTTGAATTTGAACCCGGTATACAGGCTGACACTCTGACAGGTAGGCCTACTGGCCTATACAGCTATGATGGCAGGTAAATCGAAAAGCTGCGATGAATCGTCTACAGCGATTCCGGAAGTTACAGTTGCTGCTTCCGATTTCTATTCCAAAGCGGAAGAGTATTGGGATACCGTGGATGCGGACATAAACGGCATGCTGGGAGGCTACGAGCATCTACACGACCTCGACATTAAAGATTCCTGTCGATTCCTCGATAACTTCGTCAAAGGGGCTGGTAAGATAAACACCCATCGGGTTTTAGAGTGCGGCGCGGGGATAGGCAGAGTCACAAAGGGATTGTTGTTGAAGTATTTCAAAGAAGTCGACATTAGCGATGTTAGCGAGAAATTTTTGAAGCAAGCGAAAGTAAACTTGGAAAACGATAGTTCTAGAGTCGGGCAAATTTTATGCAGTCGAATACAGGACTTAGAGCCGGAAGATGGGCGATACAACGCCATTTGGTCTCAGTGGGTTCTGGGACACATACAGGACGATGATCTAGTGAGATTCTTTGTGCGGTGCCGGGAATCCTTGAGTCGAGGAGGTATGATATTCGTGAAGGACAACGTTGCTAGTAGGAGGACTTTCGATGATGTTGATAGCAGTTTCACGCGCACCGACAAAGAATTTAAGGAGATTTTCCATAAGGCGGGTCTCTGTTTGATTAAAGAAGCCACACAGATTGGGTTCCCTAGCAAGATGTTTAAAGTTAAGATGTACGCTTTGAAAGGGAGTAGACTTAACAGAACTCTATGATTTTGTTTTCCTTTAGTGGTAATAATTCGTTTTATATTATATTATATGCAATTTACCGATTTATGTTACTGGTATATTTAGATTTACTACAGCTGTTTTGCAACTCTGCTTCGCACATGGTATACATTGATACAGGCAGCGAGCCAGACATATTAAAATCATGACAAATAATTGCGTTTTGATTGAAATTCCGGAATCAATTTAATTTTAATTACTCAAGACCAGTGCGACAATTAATTAAGGAATGGTATGTGCTATTGTATAACAGTAGTTCCAAGGTGTGGTGTACTTGTACTAAATAATTAGTACACCTTGAATAGCGAGTATAAATAGATTGGTTTCGAAGGTCTTTACAAAACTCTGGAAAACAAATCTAATTCGTTGGTTAGTGTTTAAGTGTTTAACATCCATAGATTGTATAAATTATTAAGTAATTTAAACAGGACATAGGATGATCCAACTCTATAGCAAATGGAGCGGAAAAAAGAATTCGCCACCAGCGGGGATTGAACCCGCGTCTCCCGATAAACGTTCAGGTATGCTAACCACTACTTTTATCGGGAGACGCGGGTTCAATCCCCGCCGGTGGCGAATTCATTTTTTCCGCTCCATTTGCTATAGAGTTGGATCATCCTGTTTAAATTACTTAATAATTCGTTGGTTAGTTTGTGTGCAAAATCAAATACAATAGTTACTCCTCTCTTAATAACCAATGAACTTTTGAATTGGGAAAGTCGTTTGAAAGGAAGTTTGTTGGTATTGAAACCAATCTAGTAGATTTGTTTCCCCTATAGTTTTGAAAATCGTTCGACCCAGTACAAGTCGGGAAAAAATAATACAAAACTATCCCCTCAGGGTCAATTTCAATAATAAAGGCAATTAGCTTATTCTCACCACCGTACACGATGTCCTGGAATATAATGTCGTATTTGAGTGGTTCTCCAAAAAAAAATTTTTTTTTACAAATCATAAATGAGATTGCATGAAATTTGAAACATAGATAGTTTCACCTATCTCCTCCTTATTGGGTGAGCCAAATTTTTTATTTTCGCTTTCATTGTTTAGCTACAGGCGTTTGAAAAAAGTGTTTCCGGTGATATTGCACCAGTCGTACTGCAGTTATTCTTCAATCTTATATTAGTTGGGTCTAGTGGAAAGCTGGCCGTGCAAGGATTCCAAAAATGGAAAAATAGTTGAATTTGGTTTTTAAATGGAATTCAAATGGGCATTCGAAAGTTGCATGTATTTGTTACATTATGTCAACTTAACAGCGTTCTGGTGAATTATTCTTAAGGTACCACTTTGCAGCGTTGCGGCCTATAGGCATTATTAGTCCAGTCAATCTAGGGAAAAATAAGAGGTAACCCATAACTAATACGCAATTCACCCGAACCAATTTTTTTTTATTCTACAGTACATTATTTTGCTATATCTGAATTATCAACAAAAAGTCAAAATTCGATCACTTTCAATTCCATGCTTCTTTTCTTAACAACAGGGATTTTACATAGCAACAAGGGGTCAATTGGTGGGATATTTATTACCCACCCAAATTTGGTACGGACAAACTTTAGTACAGTGACAATCGATTGACTGGACTACTGTATGCACTTCCAGTAGTTAGTTACCATTTAGTTTCCAGAGCAACGGAAATTTGTCAAAATAATTGAACCCCTTTTAATACCAAATTTGCTTGTACAATAGCGGGAGCTACAATAATTTACACAATTTCTCAAATAAACGGGTGCATGTAACCTCGCCCATCGGATTTGTCGACCTCAAAATCCCTTATCCCCAAAAAACTTTTTTGTTATATTATAAAAAAAGTGGTTTTTAAACTAAAACAAATAAATAAATTACACCTAAAATCAATAGAGCAATCACAATTTTATTATGTGAAATATCTTCGCTATCATTAATTGAAATTATGAAATTTCTTGGAAGCAGGATAATTCGGTCCCGTACAATTCGGTCCGGACAATTCGGTCCCGGACAATTCGGTCCGGACAATTCGGTCCCGGACAATTCGGTCCCATTAATTTTGTGTTTTGGGACCGAATTGTCCTGGACGGAATTGTCCGGATACTGACTAGGACGGAAGCAATGTAAGGATAAATTACGTTAGTATATGGTAGTACATGGTGGAAAGCTACCTTTACGCTACAAATTAATCCTTCCCAGCTCCCGCCCCACCAGGGTGCATTTGCGGCATTAAAGGTTCAGCTGGAAGCGGAAACCTTCAACAGTTCGTCAACTTGATCCTGGTTCCACTGTTCTATAGAGCGTGCTATCTCGTTGTTTGCCCCTATAAAGTTAGTCCCGTTATCTGACTTCATTGTATTGCTGGTGCCGTATCTACTGATTTGTCTACGTAAGCACAGGATAAAGCTATTCATGGAGATGTCATTAACCATATCCGGCTGTACGGCGTGGCATGTCATGCAGACGAAGATAACGCACCATCTTTTAACCATGGTTCGAGCCCTCTAGACTTCTATTGGTCCAAATAAGTCTACACCCATGTGTGTGAAGGGGGGCTCGTAGCAGTTAACGCGTTCCTTAGGTAAGGGAGCTTCTAACTGAGTCATGGGTTGGCAATACAGTTTCTTACAGGGTAAACAGCTGCGCAGAACTTTATTTAAGGCTTTCCTGGGTTTTACAAAGTAATACCTAGTGCGTATTTCACTAAGTATGTGTTCCCTTCCGGCGTGCAACAGCTGATTGTGCACATCCTGTATTATCTTCCATTTTTATGACAGGATCGTAGATAATAATGGGAAATATCGTGTCGTGGGAAAGTGGAGCGTTTGTGAGGCTACCTCCCACTCTAATTCTCTAATTAGGCCGTCAAACATAACACTGGAGAATTTATCGTTCGGCTGTGAAGCGGGGTTCTTAAGGTGATATTCGTAAGTCGGAGCCTTTTCCTGCATTTGGGATAGTTCCGAGTAGCTGCCAGTTGGTATAGTCTACTTCGTGCTCCAATAATCTACCTTGCGTGATTTTGTTTTTATTACAGCGGTAGTACACATAACGCTTCAGTATGGTAACGGCACGGCAAAGTTTGTTCCAGGAACTATAGTGATCCATGGCCCTGCTAATAAGGGGTGAAAGACCGTCAGTCAAGTCTGGAATGGAGAGGGTAATGAGGGCATCACTATCTGAAGTGCTCGGTGGGATCATACTCTCGCGCACATGCAGTGAAGATATGTCGATGCTTTTAAATAGTTTCGATTTGGACACTTTGTTCTTAGATTTAGCGATTTCCGCACCCTTCACTTGCCGTCTTATCTCTGCAGGCGTCAAGTTTTTGGGCCAGCTATCTTCGGGGCCTTGCAAAAAGGCAGGCCCCTGCGACCAACACTTAGTATCTATCAGTTCCTGAGGGGTGGCGCCGCGAGAAGCAATGTCGGCTGGGTTTAACAATCCAGGGCAATGTCTCCACTGTTTGATGTCAGTGTCCTTTAGGATCCGCGCTACACGGTTTGTCACATACACGCTAAACTGACATGTCGTGTTGGTCAGATATTCTCATTCAACATTTTTTAACATTTAATATATTTCTTTCTCTCACAACTTACTATATATAAGATAATTATTTTATTCACAAATACTTCTAAGCCTTATTAGGGCTACGAAGGCAGTGATACGCAATACATAGTACACGATACTGATGATTAAGGGGGGGGGGGGGGGGGGGGGGGGTATACCCCCCTTAAAACCATTAAAACTGACATCGGAAAAGAAATCAGCGACCCCGAAAACCCCCGTAATGAACATTTTAGCTCGTTGGTATGCAACCTTCGTGCCAGAAATAATTAACCAACCAGAACACAGACAGTCAATTTTGGCGGGACGGTTTAAACTTTGAAGGGCATTTTCTCGGAATGACATTTTTCATTTTCAAATTACTACTCCTCCGTCATTTTTTAACCAATTTTCTTCGTTTATGGCTCATTCGAACGAGCTTTGGAAGCTCTTTAAAAGTTATCTTATGGAATTTTGATAAATATTACCATTTTTTCTAATTAGCCAATTTTAATTAAAAATATGATAATTAATTAATTAAATTAATTAATTAAAATAACAATGGCTATTTAAAAATTCTATAAGATAACTTTTGTAGAGTCGATCACGCTGAGTCCAAAAAAGTTGGTTTCAAAAAATTTGGACAAAATTGAGGGACTAGTAGCAATTTTAGTGAAATCTTTAATTCCGCCGCCAGCCACTAGGGGGAGGCTATAAATTTTCAAATTTTACTACAAAGGCTAGTTGGCCTTCCATACAGTGGTTGACCATGACAAAATAGCAATATTATCATTTAACACTAATTTACAGCCATTTTAAAAAAACGTTCATGGGGGGGGGGGGGGGGTATACCCCCCCCTTAAGCGTCTATAAACAAACAGCTGTCTTAGACAGACTGACTTACCTACGGTAGACCGCCTACTACTAGGATCGGCATGCTGCATTGCAGCTGCATTTTTAAGAATGCTGTGCTGGCTTGTCGACAAAATTGCGCCGCCACAACTCCCTATCACCCATGACATTTGCTAGATCATCCGCATCTTCAAGGCCAGTGCCGTTTAAGATGCGTCTCAAGAAAGTCATGGGCTGTCCACTATGCTTATTCACTCCATGAGGCTGCCAAAGAACACGATTATGCACTGGCTGATCCTCACGGCGAAAGCAATGTCCTGCAAAGCGGAGGCGATTTTGTTCTAGTGTCAAGCTTGGGGGAACCAATGAGACACCTCCAATGTTATATAGTGTCTGGTTGGAGATGTGTGCATTGCACTTGACAGAATGAACCCGGCGTAGCATTCTCGTGAATGTGCCATCCAGAGATTTGGTGTCCTCAGCAGTTAGAGAGCATGGACTCCCATAGAGGAGTACTGGAACTACTGCTGCTCTAAATAATCGGACCTTAAGTTTCCGATTAATTCTCGGTGACTTCCAAATCCTGGAAAGCCTATTCAAGGCTGCCCATGCCTTTCCCTTACGTATTCGAAGGTCCTCACCTGACTTCCGGATCCATGATCCCAGGTAACAGAAGTCGTCCACATGCTCAAGCATACCATCCTTTGAGCTTATGCTCATCCGATCAGAGACTTGCTGAGGACTTTCAAAGTTAACTGTCAAAATTTTGGTCTTTCTGGAGTTAATAAAAAGACCAACACTAGAAGCAGCATGTTCTAATGAGCTGAGGAGCCGTTGGGCTCCCTCTAGTGATTCTGAGAGTACTCCTAAGTCATCAGCAAAGTCTAGATCAGTTAGGTACTTGGCAGGATTTCCTCGACTTCTGGAGCCAGTAGGTGGAGTTATCATCACCCCATCATCATTATGATGATCTAAGGACATGCGTAGAACATAGTCAACCACAATTATGAACAAGAATGGTGCAAGTGTGTCTCCATGGAGGACGCCTCATAACACTTCAAATGGTTCTGTGTCACCGTCAACAGTAGACACAAATGTTGTCGAACCATCGTATACTGATCTGATTGCTGCAATAATTTCATCAGGAATCCCATATAATGAAAGTATGCTGAACATACGTGAGCGAGAGACTGAATCAAAGGCCTTGAAGAAGTCAACAAAGATAACAGCCAGATATGCCTGTCTTTCTTTTTTGATAACTCTTCAATTATCCTTCTAAGTGCCAAAATGGGCTCCATGGTCCCACGACCTTTACGGAACCCATTCTGATTTCCACGGAGCAGTCTCTCAACGGGATCCCTGATGCGATTTAATAGAATTCTATTGTATAGCTTTGCAGCAATCGAGATCAATGAGATTCCCTGAAAAGAACCAAAGAGTGTTAGGTTGCCCTTCTTGGGTCTATAGACAAACAGCTGTTTTAGACAGACTGACTTACCTACGGTAGACCGCCTCGCCCTACGTAAAAATAAGGATATTAATGTACAGTATATATAGCACAGAAAACATATTAATTTACCTATGCCTACTGTATTCTATACACAACACATACAGCGCATATACATACAGACAGCACATACACCCACACATACACCCCACAAAAAGGTATATCAAATAAAATTCAATTAACAAAAATAAATAAAGATCTATGTAATTTCCTCCCTGTTATACCTAGTTAATAAGTGTTTATGTAGTTTAGTTTTGTATGTTTGGAATTTTTTTATTTTGCGTATTGAAATAGGCAGGGCATTCCATTGTTTTATGAGGTATGTACTAATATTGTAGTGGCCCTGTGTACTTGTTGTGCGTGGAAGTTTCAGATTGTATGTTCTAGAATTTAATTGAGTATTGTTACGTTTTAAATACGATAGCTCTAGGAGTTTGAATGGTTTGCTTAAGTTGTATATATATCTAAATAAGAAAATTAGGCCGAAGAATTGTTACTCATGTTTAGATCAATTTTATATTGACGGTGAACAAGAAACTACAGTTTGCGAAATGGGTATCAGGGTGGACCGAACGCTTTAATATTATAAATCTAAAGGTTTAGCAGCAATAAATTTAAAATGTTTAAATTTTAAAGTAAGATATGTTTTATTTTGGATTATAAGAAGCTAGAGGGAATTGAGAAGGTGTTTTTGGAATGCCGTAGAGAATGTGTTTCTTGTTTTTTTTTATCTTGACTTCAGTGGGTACCGCGTTCCTGATGGTTGGGCCTTGGTAAGAAATAGAGCATTGGGATGAGTTTAACCTAATTAAAGGGACCGTGTAGCCTTAAGGTAATTTCATTTCATTTCAACATAGAAACCAGGCAGGCTGGCACTTTTAATCATAATTATTTGAATAATATAAAACCCATATTCACAGTTATGGCAGAAATAAAAACTGAACAACATGGTGGCACGAAGAGTATATACAGGATCGATTTCACCAATAATTATTAGTAAGTTCTAATACGACACAGTTAAACTATATATACATACATAGGCTTTTTCATATTAAAATGGTCGAACCAAGAAACAAATTCACCAATAGTTAGTAGTGGGTTCTGTTTATAGTAAAATATAAGGGCAATTATCTAAACCACTCATATAAGTTTGTAATTATATTATTCACGTAGCAATAATGGCGACAAAAATCAGGGCCATGAATAAAATATGGTGAGACAGGCATTATTGTCTACAAGTGAAGGACGCGCCATGTCCCAGGTGATCCATTTAAGGTGGTCTTAACAAACTCGATAAAATATTAAATAAACAGTAAGTATCAGATAAAATGAACAGATTCAAGTTTGACACTTTTTAAAATTTGTAGTTAAAACGTCAAATAACTAGGTCGTATTGTCAGGGATTATAAGCTAGGTGCAGGTGAGGATGCAGCCACATATTATGAACCCCTATTCGCGGCAATGCTGAGAATGCTATATAATGTTGAAATAGTCTAGTATCATTTTATGCTTGGTTTCAAATGTGATCGTGCTAAGGCTGTAGCAGTTTCTTATGAAATTGGAGCTGACAAGGTCATATGGTGGGGGATTAGAAATTGACAAACGAAATTGCAGACTCTTTAAGGAGTATTCATACAGAAGGATCGACGCGAGCCGAGGTAGGGGGAAGTGGGTCTGGGCCATCTTGTAGGTGCTGCCGAGGCCTTGGTATTTCCCCTTTGTATTGAGGTCTAGTAAGTGGCGCAGATAAGTTTGTAGTGGATGATTTGGGCACTTCGTCAGTCTTATTAGCGTCCCTATACAAAGGCGAAAAGCCGAAACCGATATTGGTGGGCAGTCCATGAGATTGTAGATTATAGTATTTGAAGTGTAAGAACCGAGGCAGAGCAGTCCACACATGATCTTACGATGGTAGGCATCTAGTTGTTTTAACTGGGTGGACGTCATAGCACCGACCAAAAACTGGATATTGTACAATGCGGACGGAATCGTTACTTTATTCCATAGAGTGGCGATGGTGGAGCAGGTTAAATGTCTGGTAGTCCATCCTTGTCTCTGGAATCTCTCGCTGTACGCTGCTAAGATATGCATGGCTGCTTTAAGGGGATCAGCTTGCTACATGGTATCTTAAAACCCAGAAAATTTATGTGACTGGAAGGTTCTAGCAAGGACCCGCCGATGTCTATGAATGTTGGAATATGTGCAGGGCTACCGCTGTATATCCATCTGGTCTTAGTGGCCTCGATCTCTAATTGCAAGTTGTGTGCTCCTTCGTTGACAACCCTTACCATTGATTCAATATCTTTTGGGGAGGGAGCCATGAGTAGTAAGTCATCGGCGTATCCAAGGCAGCCGATCCATATATCCCTGACCCTACATCCGGCGCCATTCTTCTCAAGGATGTTAAATATGTCGGCCACGTAAATATTGAATAAGGTCGGAGAGAGTAGCGACCCTTGTTTTAGGCCGTGAGCGACTGGGATTGGAGTGGATAGTATGGTGTTGTTGAATTTCAAGCAGAGCTGGGTGATACTA
Source organism: Nemertoderma westbladi (assembly GCA_032718475.1). Taxonomy (NCBI): domain Eukaryota; kingdom Metazoa; phylum Xenacoelomorpha; order Nemertodermatida; family Nemertodermatidae; genus Nemertoderma; species Nemertoderma westbladi. The sequence continues at coordinate 22,625 of JAUCBJ010000207.1, read as the reverse complement.
TAATAGCTCATCAGGATACGACACAGATATGGGTTAAGAATATTATGATCAAGTAATTTATTAAGAGGATCTTGTAGTCGACACTGTCGAACGCCGATGTGATGTCTATTTGGCAGAGGTAGACTGGAGATCCTTGTTGCCGATAGTACTCGAGGTTCTCTAACACCAAGGAGATTATAATATCTGCACCATACTTTTTCTTATACGCGAATTGATTTTGGTTACTGAATGTATCAGAGTTCCATAGATATTGTAGTATTACTGTTTCCATGATCTTAGCAAATACATTTACAATCGAGATTGGTCGATAGGACTTTGGATTCAACGTATTCTTCTTCTTACCCTTGTATATGTAGTTGACTACAGTGCTACCAAATGAAGGAGGGGCCTGTCCGAGGCGGATCGATTCGTTTAGTAGTTTAGCAATGATACTGCAGATTGGGTTGTTGTCGGGATCTAAGTGTAAAATATGTTCTACAACGAGAGAATTACTATCGGGTGACTTACCCAGTGACAGTTGCGAAACTGCTCTCCGGACAGTGCTGGGGGAAACAGAAGGACATGTTGAGTTGCGGCAGGAGTGATCTAGCCTGGCGTTAATATTGTCAAAAGAAGAATTGTTGCGCCGGGAGCCTTCAAGTAAATTATCGAATATCGTGCATTGGACTTCCTCTGGTACCTTAACTGGCGACTTATTTTTGTTGAAATAATTCCAGAATTTGCTTGGGTTGCGTTGGTGGAGTGTGGCCTTATTGGCCAGGTTTGAGTTTACAAACTGTTTGTTCAGGAAGTTGCGCAGCCTTCGTGTCATACGTTTTGATTCCTTGAATGCGGCTCCAATTGGGTCGTCGTCCCCCTTTCCACGTTGGTGCCACCCATTGTAGAGGAGCCTGGTTATCTTCACCCGATCCACTAGTTTCTGCGATCTAATCCTGTGATTTTTCGATTTATGGTGTGGCTTACAAATTGGGATATGGGCCATAGCGGCAGAGCGTATGATGTCATGTATGTTTATGGCCATGAAATCTAAAGTATCCTGATCCCAATTAGTCACATTCTCTATTTTGGAGACGATTTTCTCCAGTTTTGATTTGACCTCTGTGTTGTATTTTTGTAGGTGGTCTAGTGTTTTTCCTTCTTCCAATTAAGTCTAATGTAGGGAGTGCCCTTTGCAGTTGGGAGGCAGCGTTTGGAGGGGACGGTATTAGTCGCAAACGGCAAATGGAAGTCGATTTGAGCAATGATGGGAACATGGTTAGACGTGTTGTCTGCAGGACGGGGGTCGTGTACAACGCCTGAAATCAGATTGGTAGTTGTAGTGTTGCAGATGATGTGGTCAATGTAGGATATCCCATCCCCATTGCGGAAGAAGGTATAACATGGGCCACTAAACTCCTGAAATGTGTCAATGGCAGCGAGGTTGTTTCCCAATAGGAATGTGTTGAGGTCAGACCCGCGTGGTGATGCATTAGAGCGTGTGTGACGTCTACATTGCAGTGGGCCAATGTCGGCGTTAGCATCCATGAGGATAATCGGTGTTGCATACTTGTGTTCGTCTAGGACTGACTGAAGTCTACCTATGAAGTCGGTGTAGGCTGTAATGCCTTTACTGGCATCTGGGGCATAGCATGATAAAAACATAGCAGACTGGTTATTGATTTCGGTGACAATAATAAAGGTTGTTATCTCCAGATTCAACTTTTGAATAACTCTTGACCTTGCTCTTAGAGAAGAAAAGAGCGGCGCCACCTGCACCTCTACAACGTTTTCCATTACTCATTAAATTGCTTACAATGGATTCGCAGTTAAACCCATCGGCAAACTCGTTTAAAAGCTCCTCGCATTCTACCTGATCGAGCCAGTGCTCCTGTATAGCAAATATGTCGCATTGGTCTAGTATGTCTCTGACATAGTCCAAGTTCGAAGAGAATCCGTGACAGTTAACTGTACCTACTCTCAACCCATTAAGACTAGTTGAATTGACAGACTTGGTGGGGTTCTCCCTATTTCCAGAAATTAATGATTGTGTATACGTTCCGGAGACGGCGCGCCCTTCACTGTCAATGTTAAACTCTGTGGGTAGTGTTCCCTGGTCTCGAGGTGGGTTTCGGGTTAATAGTTAAACTGCTGCGGTCGGTCCATTTGTTGCTTTGACGTAGGTGCTGAGTCCAGCTGGAAGAGTTGTCACGCTGATTACTAACACGTTGGTTACTGTCACGATTATGTTGAGACCAGCTTGGAGGGTTGTCATGACATCTGGAAGGGTTGTCACGCTGATTACTAACACGCTGACTACTGTCACAATTATGTTGAGTCCAGCTAGGAGGGTTCTCACGCTGATTACTAACACGCAGAGTACTGACACGATCGTGTTGAGTCCAGCTGGGAAGGTTGTGACGCTGATTACTAACATGCTGATTGCTGTCACGGACATGTTGAGGCCAGTTGGTAGGGTTGTCACGCTGATTGCGGCTGGAAGGGTTGACACGCTGATTACTAACACGCCGACTACTGTCACTATTCTGTTGCATCCAGATAACAGGATTGTCATGCTGAATATAGGTGGAAGGGTTCTCACGGTGGTTACTAACACGCTGACTGCTATCACGAAAGTGTTGGGTCAAGCTGATAGGGTTGTCACGCTGGTTGCAGCTAGAAGGCTTGTCACACCGCTGATTGTAGCTGGAGGGGTTGTCACGCTGGTCATTACTATCGCGATCGTGTTGAGTCCATCTGGGAGGGTTGTTACGCTGATAGCTAGCACGCTGATAGCTGTCACAATCGTGTTGAGTCCTGCTGGGCGGGTTGTTGCACTGATTGTTAACATGCTGATTACTGTCACGATCATGTTGGGTCCAGGTGATAGGGTTGTCACGCTGATTGAAGCTGGGGGTGGGGGGGGGGGGGGGGGGTTGTTACGCTGATTAATAACACGCTGATTGCTATCACGATCATGTTCAGTCCAGCTTGGAGTGTTGTCATGTTGATTCTTAACACGCTGATTGCCGTCACGTCCACGTTGAGTCCAGCTAAGAGGGTTGTCACGCTGATTAGTAACACATTGATTGCTTTCAAGATTGTGTTCAGTCCAGCAGGGAGTGTTGTTACGATGCTGAGTCCATCTGGGAGGGTTGTTACGCTGATAGCTAGCACGCTGATTACTGTCACGATCGTGTTGAGTCCAGCTGGGAGAGTTGTCACCCTGATTACTAGCACGCTGATTGCTGTCACGATCGTGTTGAGTCCAGCTGGGAGGGTTGTTACGCTGATTGCAGCTGGAAGGGTTTTCTCGCTGATTACTAACACGCTGATTACTGTCACGATCGTGTTGAGTCCAGCTGGGAGAGTTGTCACCCTGATTACTAGCACGCTGATTGCTGTCACGATCGTGTTGAGTCCAGCTGGGAGGGTTGTTACGCTGATTGCAGCTGGAAGGGTTGTCACGTTGATTATTAACATGCTGATTGCTATCACGATTGTGTTCAGTGCAGCTGGGAGTGTTGTCACGACACTGATTGCTGTCACGAACATGTTGTGTCCAGTTGGTAGGGTTGTCACACTGATTGCAGCTGGCAGGGTTTTCTCGCTGATTACTAACACGCTGATTACTGTCACGATCGTGTTGAGTCCAGCTGGGAGAGTTGTCACCCTGATTTCTAGCACGCGATTGCTGTCATGATTGTGTTGAGTCCAGCTGCGAGGGTTATTACGCTGATTGCTGACACGCTGATTACTGTCACGATTGTGTTGAGTCCAGGTGATAGGGTTGTCACGCTGATTGAAACTGGGAGGGTTGTCACGCTGGTTAATTACACGCTGGTTGTGGTTACTGTCACGAACGTGTTGAGTCCAACTGGTAGGGTAGTCACGACGCTGATTGCGGCTGGATGGGTGAGTCCAGCTGGTAGGGTTGTCACGCTGATTGCAGCTGGGAGGGTTGTCACGCTGATTGCAGCTGGGAGGGTTGTCACGCTGATTGCTAACAGGATCGTGTTTTTCCGGTTCACTGAGGACTGAGAAAGTGTTACTTACAGGTAGGTATATGGTTTTCGATGGTAGTCTTTTTTGTATTTTGATGATTCTTTAGCTTTGCGGGTTTGTTTGAGATGTAGGTAAAAGTGGCTTCGTATGGGTCCGGCGCCTGCACCTTACCTTGACTAAGCATTGTTTGTTCCGCATTACGAGATGGGGGAGATATTGTCACCTTCCCGCTGCTTGTGTTGTTGTCTTGTGTTAGGGGACATATAGAATTATATCCTCATAAAAGCCGTGGATTTTCAAAATTTATTTTGTTGGAATTAATTTGTTATAAAGATTACATTAAGTCCTCATTTGCATTTACTATAGCTATTCGTACAACATTGTTTAAGTGGTTCAGTAGCTCATGTTGTCATGAGTAGGAATGCCTAAGGTGCGTGGTAAAAGCTAAGGTCGGTAGTAGCGTGCTAAGGTCGGTGGTAGCTTGTTAAGGTGCGTGGTAGGGAGCTGCTAAGGTAAGTGTAAAATCCAGTGAGAATATTGAGTTCTCTGGTAGTAGAGGGAAATTTAAATTCTATAAATTGTACTTTCAGTGACGCTGCCTATCTATACGATATACCTGCCTTAGGCTGTTAGGGGTCTATTATCAGCCTATTACAGTATTATAGCAATAGGCGGAGGATGTTTAAAGGCAGAGGCTGTTTAATATACCTACCGGTACTGTAGGGTTAGGGGTTCAATAGCTTCTCTATTATTCAAAATTCAGCCCAAGGCATCATATATCATGACATCTGATGTAGGCTTGGCCCTATTCTTTATTATTACTGTATTACTGTATTATCACTGCATTATTATGCGATTATTATTATACCCGATTATTATTCACGGATTAAAACAGCAATATCTCAAATAGATGTTCTAAATGTTCTAAACAATTGATATGGATATTACACACGCAATTGCATATTGTCGGCATGACAAAGCAATATGGCATGGGCGGTTGACTTAGAGAGAGAAGTTAGGAATTTTCAACGGGATTTAATTGGCAGAGAGAGAAGTTAGGAATTTTCAACGGGATTTAATTGGCAAAGTTAATACATATGAAGTAAAATATGGTGGTGGTGAATACTATAGAGCTGAAATTATAATACATAGTAATAATATGATTGACAATAACTTCTATACATTCCTTACAAAATTTCCTTACTAAATTATTATGTCGGGACATGAAAGCTAATGGTTATTCATTAAAACAACTCCGGAAGGAAATTCAAACCCAGGATATCCGGAGTAATCGACGACCTCATTTCAGGAGCTATCAGTTGATTGGTCCACCCTTGCTGTCATGGTGTGAAGAGAACCATCAACCCAGACGTGGTAAATCAACGTTATCTTTACCTCTGCCATTTCCAGGACCAAATTCCATTGGCCATGCAACTAATAATACTTGATAGCGACAGCGATGAGTAAGATGGATGGATATATAGTATATACCGTTAAACTTTAACTGGAGTGGAGATTATTTTGTCCTGCTTATTGTATGAAATAATATCATTAAGATTGTTAATATGTTAAATAAACTTTAAATGTTAAAAAGGCGGCCCTGAGTGGTTGTTCGTTGCTAAGGACGATACCGATCTCAACCAATGGATGGATGGGTTGGCGGCGCTATGTGGGGGCGCTGGCACCGAGGGATGGGATTCTAAATCACTGACATTCCATTGCTTAATGGCTGAGGCGGTTATGTCTACGTTTCCATGTTATGAATTTGGCGCTTATTAATGTTGGAGTAAATAAATTATAAAAAATATGGCCTACGTTCTTACAATGTCCATTACGAGGTATTATTGTTCTTTTTTATATCTGTGTCTTTATTCTCGTTTCTTAAAAGTTATTATAGCGCAGATTATTTCCCACTCCTGCATTGTTTATAGATTCATTATTTTTATCAATGAAATTGAATTTTTAATAAATGTAAAAACTTTATCGGCAATGTTTTCTGTTTACTGGAAATGTTTTTTTTATTCTAGAAAAATTACATTATGTAGTAATAGTTTATCGTTGAAGTTATTACATCAAAGAATATATCTTTAACGTTTCTTGTATCTTTTCTTTCTTTGTTTTTGTGTATCTTTATTCGCCGTAATTTACTCGAACCACCTGTGTTATATTGTCCGACAGTGTTTGCCACTCACTTTCTCTGACATTGTCCGACAGATGTCTTTCAATTATGATAATGAAATATGATAATTAAATATCACCACGAAATCAAATTGATTTTCACCTTGAGTTTTTCGAGATGCTGATCCATAATCACGAATATGACACTAAAAAATATCGTACCTTGTTAATTACGGCATTTTTGGATATGTGTCAATGTGCAGCACGAAAAATACAAGTAGCACAAATTTGATATTCCAAAATCATTACCAAATATCAACCTGATTTTATGACATAAGGTGTTTTTTAGGATGCTACTGTAGATCACATATATGCCACTCAATATCATATTATCCGACCAAATTCGATTTTTGTCGTTTGAAATTTTATGCTACTTGTATTTTTCGTCCCAGAGCAGACAAGCACCGACGATCATAGTTGCATTCATATTCCCACGAATGATTTTAACGAGTTGTATCATGATCAGCGACCTTGAAAACCAGTATAGCTTTAGACTTATCAAACCAAAGGCAAAATCTAACAGTTTGAAATTTTTTCTACTTTGTACTTTTCATTCTGGAGCACCAGATGGCACTAAAAATGATGGTTGCATTGCCGGAATATTTTTTTAACAAGTTTTATCGTAAACAGCGACCTCGAAAACCTTTAAACCATTGAAATTATAATTTTTGAGCCAAGATATAAACAAATGTCTAAAATGACCCCCCTCTGCCCCTCCCCCCCTGGGCCAATTGAGTAGAAAAATAGACCGGACCAGATAGGGTTAATTTATTTGGTCATATATGGCCATTGGTTTATTCTACACTGAAGAGAATCGCATGCTAGACACGTGCGATACGCATGGGTACTTCGCATGATATCCGCATGCGTATCGCTTCTAAAGGTCCCGACACTTTCCCATGCGATTCGCATGCGAATTAAATGCGTGACCCACATGCGATACGCATGAACATTTTTGACTGGGGTTTCAATGGAAGTAGTTAAAATAATGTCCTATTTAAAAATGAAAACCATACTTTTTTTATCTACTTATAAAATAAATCATTTAAGCAATATGTCTAATGTTTTCACATTTTTTTCTTTTTTTCTTCCCTTTTCCCTCTTTTCCCCTTTCTGTTTTTCCTTGTTTTCCTGCTGGTTTTCTTATTTTTTTTCCCCCCTCCCAGCAGTCTGTTTCACCCCAAGCCTAGCTCAGTCGGTTATGCGTTAGAAAATCGTTTAGTAGGTATCGAGTTCAAATCCTAGCAGGTGCGAATTATTTTTTGTGCTAAATTTCAACTCATTTGAATTGACCGCTACGATTTAATTGTATCTGCTTAAGGTAGATTAACCAATGTGATTGCAGTTATTTGATAGTAACCAATGTCGTGCAAGATACACGTTTGCTGGACCAATGATTATCTTTAAAAACCTAATAGAACTCATAGAACAATCTAGATTTATCTCGATTGTTAGCAGCACTAATTTGCTATAAAAGGTGCGATTTGTTCATTAGTTATTCTCATTCCTACTTAGATTCACTTCTTGTATACTTAGTATCATTAGTTATCTTTATTAGTTATCGTTTATTTTGTAATAAAGTTAGAAGTATTTGTTACATCTGTTTTATCATGCTTCACCACGGTGAACCCAACTGAGGGACAGATGGCAAGCTAGACAGCTAGACAATAAACGGGAACATCGGCGGAATGTAGGAAGGAGACCACCCACAATATCTATTCTTAGTTATTCGCCCATCGCCTGAAAGGTTAGACAGCGTTTGATGCCTTGCTACCTAAGCGTAAGACCTGAGATCAAAGGTAGAGGTAGTGACACGCTGTGCGCCAAAAATTAAATTTAGGAACTGTACTGTCTTGATCCAGATAAAAACCCGCAGTAGACCTTCACATTCCTACGGGAGGGTAGGCAGAGAGATACTAGTACACAGATAGGACACAGGCACACCAGTACAAGGCATACACATTGGTAGGGTGCAGTAAACTGTACGCCTAACTCATTTGCTAGGTATAGGTGCGTCGGTGGCTCGTTTGTAGTACAACGGTGTCCATTGTTTGCATTGGAGTTTGTAGGCTTGGAAAGGTTGCTGTGCTTTTACCTGAATTAAGATTGTACCGTTCAGGCGGTAGGGCAGTTTATTGCTAGGCGCACATATAAATTAAGGCTATTAGGGATACTAACATCTACCGTGTCCCCGCTGACATTCTGATAAGGAGTTGCCGTGCCCACCTAGGCAACCAAAATTCTAGATAGAAAGCCAGGCTAGATATTCGTAACTGTACGCCTACTGTAATAAACTAACACATTTCTTCTTAGTATTAGGGACCTGGTAAATTAAATTGCCGAATTCCGGGCGTAGTATTAACCTTATGCCTGAATTTGAGTCCTGGAAATACACAAAAGGGGAAGGAGCCTTATCATTTGTGAGTATTGGACCTACAAACTACAAAATTAGAATATTTGTAAAATGTTCACCGTACCCAGTAATTATATATGTGAAGGATCTAAAACTGATTTCGACTGTTAGAATCAAGACACACACGCGTTAGGAATTATTTACACCTCGAAATATATAAAATAATTTTTGTCCGTACTGCACTTTGCCCGCTAGTTAGACATTTAGCTAGCAACCCTCACCCACCCCATATAAATCACACCGCGGCAAAGTATACGAGCGCTTTTAGTCCGTCAGTGAGTCAGCACGATTTTAGGATTCGCTGCGCGGGATTTTGTTTTATCGAAGTTTGTCCGTTCGTAGACTGTCTTCTGCATCACCGGTTATAAGAGACCGATACTGCAATAGATTTGCTTACTTAGAGTTTACTGTTTTGGTGAGAAGGTTGGATTATGCTTTGATTCACAGACTTTACAGTAGGATATTGCAGGATACTTTGTTACTGTCTCTTCAAATAGTAGGAATGTGTTTTACTGAACTATAGTTCAGTAGGACTAAAATTATTTGAAAATTTTGTATTTTGAGGTAAAATTTTGTATTTGATTAGCTCAGTGCTAATTTTTTGAATAAAATTTTGATTTGAACCGTGTGTAAAATATTTGGAATTGAATACCGGTGTTTCAAAAGGGTTTAAATACCATATTGTACCGGTACAAAATTTTTCGTAAAAGTAAAACCAAACTCTTTTGTTTTTCAGGATTCAGAGCTCATTTCTAGACTGTAATGAGAGCAAGACCGTGTTTAGCAAGTTTGGGAGATTGATAACTCAACAATTTTGGTTGGGGAAAATCGCACTTCGTCCGCAACGCTGGAAACGGAAAGGTTCACGTCCGGTTTGTATCTGGGAATCTGTTTTTCTGGAGAATTTTGGAGGGGTAAGTTCGAAAAGTTACATTAATCAGTTAGGCATTACTGTATTAGTTAAAATTATTGTGGGTTCCACTGTCTCAAGTATTTATGCATTCTGTACGATTTCTTTGTTTATTGCTGAATTAGTCCGTATTATTTGTGTTTGATTTACATTTTGATAACGTATATCGTTATCCGATTTATTTGTTATAAAATTGGCCGATAGGCTAATTTTATTATATACTTATTCCATGACATTTATTTGCTGTAAAATTGGCCGCTAGGCTAATTTTATCCATTTGCTATAAAATCGGCCGGTAGGCTAATTTTATATGTTTGAATTGTAATTAGTACCGTTTTGATATAAATACGGTAAGTTTGATACTTTGACACTCACTTTTACTTGACTTATAACTACTGAAATGAGTGACAAACAGGACTATACGAAGAATACACATACCGACTATGACTCATGTGACGCGGATAAGTCAGTAGCGGAAGAACCACGAGGGAAGACTCGCGAGCCTAACGAACCTACACCGTGTGCGTCACCAGTACATCCAACGGGAGTACCGGATGCCGTAGTCCGAGGCGACGGCAGGACTGAGGATTTTCTAACGGTTCCGCAACCTAGATACAGGGAAACGGACATGGTAAGTTCAGTAGGAAGCCAAGAGAGCGTAGTTAGAAGCGTCGGAGGATACATGGCGCATATCACCAGGAGTATTGGAGAAGGCCAACGCATATTAAACGAGTTGACCGCTCTGATGTCCCGGTTCGAGTTTTACACCTTACAGGTTAGAGTACAGAGTAAAGTACATAAGTCCGTAAATAACTTAATCATTCTACAAGACCTAGCTAGACAAAGACAGGATATGGACACACAGTTTAAGATCCTCGAGAAATTAATGATCGCTAGGGAGAAACTAATTCAGTTTAAGACGGCCGTTAGACTGATACAACAGGAACAAGCGGACCAGTTGTTAGGTGAGTCAGTTTCCGACGAATTATTGCTACCCGAGGAAGAACAAGAACTGTACATACTGGATGGATAATTGAAATACCTGATGGATCACTTACGTATGTGCGGCGAAGACGTCGGAGATTTGGAAACCGTGCCGGAGGCTACGAGGGAAACTTCACCCGTACAAATCGAACTGGCACTGGGAATACTGGATCAATCATTATTGAGTATTCGCAGCGAAATTGGCGAGGTGATTATGGTAACGTCAGAAATTTCTCGACAGCAACAACAGTTCTACAGACAACAACGAGAAATTGAGGAACAAACTCAATTATTGACGGTACAAGCGGCTGTAGAGGAAGAGAAACTACGCGTCGCAAATGTTGCGAGAATCTCTCATCTGCAAGAAGCAGCCGAACTAGAAGCAGCTGAGATGGAAAGGTTAGAGCTAGAAATAGCACAGCGAACAGCAGCAGCAGAGTTAGCGCAACGAGCAGCAACAGCTGAGTTGGAACAACAAGCGGCAGCAGCTGAGTTAGCGCGACAAGCAGCAACAGCTGAGTTGGAACGACAAGCAGAAACAGTTGAGTTGGAGCGACGAGCAGCAGAGTTGGAAGAACAAAAGCGAGTTTTGGAAGCGAGAGCCGAGTTGAAAAAACGACAGATAAAGGCTCAATCAGCTATACGACTAGTGGAGTTCGAGGCGCAACAACAACAGACGGAACAACGTGAGAAGGAAGTTAAACTTCACTTCGAACTCGAAAAGAAGGCGAGAGAATTAGCCAACGCCAAGGAAGATCTAGATCTTCAAGCCCGCGATCGATCGATGAGATCTCGAGACGGACACGATCTAGACCGGATAGAGGTAAGGCATCGTCAAATTCAGGAACGAATAAAGGAAGGAAGCGTAGGAGCACCCGAGCGAGAACGGGAATTGGTTAAAGACTTATGTCAACGATATCCTCAAGTAACTCCAATGTTTGCACCAATTACGAATAAAGGACCTGTTTCGATTGCGGGTAGTAGCAGTATATCTCCTATACACGATGCGACGGAACACAGGTTTGTTATTCCGGACAAGTTTATACCGCCAAGAGCAACGTCATCGCCTATTCCGAAAGTCAAGGTAAGTAACCCGCTGATTACAGATCGTAGTAGTTTATTGGCAGGGCCTGCATTACTGACGACTAAACAGGTGAGTCAACCTTCGACACCAAAACCGGTCACGCACAACGCAAACCCAACCGTGTTTAGACCTACGAGAACTTTAGACTCAAACGCCATTACGCGACCACACTTTCAGTTTACATCGCAATCTACGACTTCGAGGAAGACTTGTGAGCCTACCGAACGATGGAGACCAGTAGAAACGCGACTGCTTAATCAGTTTACATCGCAATCTACGACTTCGAGGAAGACTTGTGAGCCTACCGAACGATGGAGACCAGTAGACGATGTTTCAAAACGGAATGTTAGAATTCGGACGACACAACGGACGCGAGCACGTCGGCCACCGTATCCAGGCGATAGTAGTACTTCAAGCGAATCGGATTATCCCGAACGCGAGGTGTTTAGAACAGGAGCAGCCGATGAATGCAAATGTGAGCGTTCAGATAATTCCTTTATGAATGATCCTCCACAAAATACACCAACACAGAAAGCGTTACAACCAACGGACGCGATTAGTACGCAACAATTCGCCGACCTAATGCGACCAGTTGTCAACAAGTTAGCCCAGATCGAGGAACACTTAGAGGAAACTCAAACCGACAGTTCGAGAAATACAGAATTCGAACACATTAGAAACCCGAAGGATCCGCAAAGGGCGATACCTTCAAGAAATACTTTGTACCAAAGGAAAGCGCCAAGACGGGAGAATATTAACTTGATTGCCACTCAAGGACGCGAAACTTTGAATGTCGCTGAGGAGATAGCTAAATTCGCAGCCAGGCAAGGACTACCAGTGCAGCAACCACCAAAGTTCTCCTGTAACTCCAAGTATTGGCATACGTTTGTGGATTATATCGAATCTCAAATTGCAGCATGCGCTTTTACATCGAGGGAAAAGTTCAATTATCTGCTTCAAACACTGACGGGAGAACCAAAACGTCTAGCAGAGACTTTTGTCGGTGTACCAGACGCCTTTGAATTAGCTTACGAACGCTTGACTTCAATTTACGGAGGTACAGTGAGTATGGCCAAGTCGGTAATAGAGGAACTCTGTAAGGGGGGGGGGGGGGGGGGCTATTACAAAACCCGTTGACTTACTGAAACTAGCTGACGAAATTAAGAACGCCATTACGACTTTACGATCAATTGGACAACTTGACTACGCAAACACTCCTACAGTCCTATTGAAAATAATAGGGAGACTACACCATCGACTTCGTAGGGAGTGGAGAAAGATCGAGTATCAGCGAGAAGAAAAGGGTGGATTTTTGAGATTGGAAGATGTCTACCTATTAATATCTAGGGAAGCAGTGGTGGAGACTCGTTCGAACTACACGGATCAACACATTGTAGCCGAAGGAATAACTTTGCCATCTTCCAACCGACTAAAACCACAGACGACATCCACAAGGACGGTCACATACGCTACACCGACAGAAACCCGACAATTTTCCGATGGTTGTAAAGTGTCCGCACATATAGGGATCAAACAGACTAGACAGCAACTAACTGCCGACTTCAGCGGTTGTCAATACTGCGAGCGGATGGGTAAGCGGCATACTAGCCATAAGTTAAGGGGATGTCGACTATTTCGCGAGTTAAACTCAGAAGAACGACGGCTACAAATAAGGCCGTTAGATTCTTGTTGGAGGTGTACACAACACGGACATGTCCGCAAGGATTGCCCAAATACGGACACCTGTCCTTTATGTGGATGCAATCATGACGCTTTGCTCCACACGGATAGTCATACACCAACGAAACGCTTCACCAGTGAACACCCAGAAGCAGCAGCGAGATGCAACACTGCATACAAGACACGAGAATCGAAAACAACACCAACTTTTGTGACGCATATACGGGATTGTTTCCCAGAACAATCCGGGTCGTCGGATGAATATTCCGAAGACGACGACGCATATTTCAACACTGGGGCGAACAACCATCGATTGCGCTTCTGACGCCTGATCAACTGAAGGGATTTAGCGTAATTCCTGTTAAGATTACGGGCACCAAAGGGAGCAAACGGATCTACGCTATTTTGGATTCAGCCTCATCTCACAGCTACGTGGATGAGAAGGTAGCTGACGTCGTGACGGACCTTCGACAAGGTAAGAACGTCAGATATACAGTAAGTAGTATGCATGGACAACGTGCAATACCATTGACAAGAGTTAAGTTAAACTTAGACACCCTTCTTCCAAAATCGCAACATAGCGAAGAGGAAAGGTCTTTGCTACCTTTTAAGGATTTAACCTTTGCGGCCACTAAGGACTTTAGTAACCTACTGGGTCCAGTGCCAGAACAATCCTTGGAGGACCGTAAGTATTTTAGACACCTTGGTGTACCTGAATGTCCTGTTAATTACAGGTCAGTAGCAATGCTGATCGGGACAGACCAATTCAACTTACATCAAGTGTGGGAAACCAGACCATCAGTAGTCGTAGCAGGAAACGCATACGCCTGCAGAACGCCGATAGGTTGGTATACTCGAGCGCCTGTGCGCACACTAGATATAAGTGATGAGGAAGATGATGTGCGTAGTACATGTAGTTTATTAACTACAACTTTGACTCATTCTTTTTCAAACGACAGAGACTATACTATGCTACGTTCGACAAAACACGACAATGTTACAAGTACGACATGTGTAGCAAGTACAATAAGTCACAAAGAGCAGAAACCAATCCACAAAAAGGTAAGTTTAGAGGTTGAGAAGGAGACGCATCAGGCAGAGGATCCATCAACGATAGATGATAACGCCGGAAGGCTTGCGAGTCTACCTGAACCAATAACTTTATCAACGTCCGTCGATACCGACGCATTAAGAAATTGTCAAGTGGAACAAGCTGCACTGGACAAAGAATTAACAGAGAAAACTATCAAATGGTTGGAACAAGACACCGCTGAACCTGGTAGTTACGATCCATGTATGTCGGAACAAGAGAAACAATCTTTAAAGATCATGGAAGATACTATCCGCCATACGAAAGACGGACATTATGAGGTAGGGATGTTATGGCGTAACCAACGTCCTAAACTTATAAATAATTATCCGCTAGCCTTAAAACGTTTAAACTCAATACGACAACGTTTATTAAAGGACGAGAAAGCCCATCTACAGTATAATACCCAGATGGAGACGTATTTGACGAAAGGGTACGCTATCAGAATGACAAACCCAGAGATTGTGACGGACCAGACATACTATTTGCCACATCACTATGTGAGACACCCCGACAAACCAGAGAAAGTACGTGTAGTTAATGACTGCGCGGCTCTTTTTGAGGGAATGTCTCTCAATACTGAGTTGATGGATGGACCAAACATGAATAATTATCTCATGGGGGTGATTATCGTCAAGTAGCATTTACTTACGATGTAGAAGCGATGTTTCACCAAGTGCGAGCATTAGAGCAAGACAGAGACAGTTTGAGGTTACTCTGGTACCCGGATGGAGACTTTAAGTCAACCACCGGCGACTTACCAAATGCAAGTTCGCGTATTCGGTGCCAGAGACAGCCCAAATTGTACTATGTATGCCCTAAAGCAGAGCGCTAGGGACCAGAAACATAAGTATGACCCAGAGGTAATCCAAATAGTAGAACGAGACTTTTACGTTGACGATGGATTACAAAGTTGTGACACAGTAGAACGTGCTATAACAGTAGCACATCAATTACGGGACTGTTTAGCAGGCGGAGGTTTTAACCTCACCAAGTTTGCTTCAAATAGTACCGAATTAGTGAATTCATTCGAAACGACTGAACGTGGGGGTGGCGACATTGATTTGGAATTCGAACCCCTACCAACGACCAAAGTGTTGGGACTATTTTGGGACCCGAACACAGACAACTTTCGAGTGAAAGTAAGACTGGACGCTCAAGGAGATTCACTGACAAAGAGGTCTTGCTTGTCAAAACTGAGTAGATTGTTCGATCCATTAGGTTTTATCAGCCCAATAATACTGCAAGCAAGAATATACATGCGCAGTATTTGGAAAGATGGACTGACATGGGACGAACCGATCTCATCAGAACAAGTAGACTTATGGAAAACTTGGGAGGCACAATTGTCTTCACTAGAAGATTATTCCATACCCCGGGTATATTTTCCATTACAGACGACATTTCCTGAAAACTTAGAATTACATTGATTTTCCGACGCCAGTGACAACGGCTTTGGAGTGACAGTGTATCTGCGCAGACAAGTAGACTCAGATGAGTTCGATGTTTCGCTCATTACTTCTAAGGCTAAGACCATGCCTACTAAGTACATGACGACACCACGCGCTGAGCTACAAGCAGCAACCCTGTCAACTACAATTGTAAACCTCATACAGACTGAACTACAGTCAAGTTTACAGATATTTTATTGGACTGACGCGACGTTAGTTTTATTTTATATAAACAATGACACACTTGAATTTAAGACATTTGTAGCTAACCGTCGTGCAGAAATATTAGACCGTTCAATAAAGGAAGATTGGCGACATTGTCCCGGACCACAAAATCCAGCTGATATTGCGTCGCGAGGAATGATGCCTGAGGAGTTCTGTAAACCGGAGAACAAGAAA
The DNA here is from genome assembly GCA_032718475.1 of Nemertoderma westbladi. NCBI lineage: Eukaryota > Metazoa > Xenacoelomorpha > Nemertodermatida > Nemertodermatidae > Nemertoderma > Nemertoderma westbladi. The sequence continues at coordinate 6,455 of JAUCBJ010000207.1, read as the reverse complement.
TTTTGGCAACATGGACCACAATTCTTGCAAAGAACATCACAACATTGGCCGCCACTATACGATAATAAGTCTAACACTATCCCTAAAGGAGCCGAAATTAAAAAACCAAAGAAGGGGAAAGCAAAGAAAAAGACGACGGCGAAACTTAAGAAGAAACCAAAGGCGAAATGGAAAAATATAACTTACAAAGTTAAGACCGGAAGACTTGCGAGCCTTTCTACACCAGATGTATCGCCAGATGGTCAACCAGACGTATCGCCAGACGGTCAAACAGACACGTTACCAGACGATCAACCTGACACGTTACTAGACGGTCAACCAGACGTTTTGCCAGACATGTCACTAGACGTTTCGCCGGATGTTCCGCGAAACATTTTACCAGACATATCACAAGATGTTCTACCAGACATTAGTAACATACTGACACATAGTAAAGCCGCAGTTTCCCTATTGGAGCGGCCTTCTATTGACAAACTACCAAATTTGACACCCTTGAGTAACCATAAGTACAGTGAAACCTCATGTATTACAAATGTGGGTAGTACCAAAATGTAAATACAGGTGTTACTTTGCGCTCAAGAGACATACCAACCTTACAACCTACGGTGAGACCTGGGATTAATATCGGCACAAAAATAAGTTTACCGAAACCTAGTGATCCCATAGAATTTAAACCACCATTAGGGATCGACTCACAAAGTACAGATAATCAAGGTAAGAAAACGAAGAAGGACAAATTACTTGTAGACCCGGACGGATCAACAGTCAACAAGGGAATACTTACCGGCGGACCCGTGGGCCCATCTAGTAAAACAAAACCTTCAAAATTGACCATTGACTTACCTGATGACGTCATAAATACTTACGTCGACCGTATTGTAAATCTGACAGATTCTTGGACAAACGCGTGCCGAAAATTAGCATGGATTGTACGTTTTGTACAATACGTTAAAGGCAAACGCGACTTTACACATCGACTTACATTGACTGAGATTGACAGATGTGAAATTAAATTAATTCGCCATTACCAATTGCGATATTTCGCACGCGAATTCACATCCATAAGTCAAGGTCAACCAATCAAGTCGTCACCAATATTGAGTTGGAGTCCGATAATTTATAATGGCTTAATTTGTCATAAATCTCGGCTTCAAAACATTGACTTTAATACTAACTTTAGATACCCAATAATAATACCACAACATCACGAATTACAACGTGCAATGATACTGGACGCACACTTACATCTAAAACACGCTGGAAGACACCACTGTCTTTCATACTTACGTACAAGATTTGTATTAATTAGACCCAGTAAAGCACTAAGTTCAGTGACACGTATGTGTATTATCTGTAAAAAGGTACATTCTAGAATAAGTACCCAAGAAATGAGTGAACTTCCACAAGCACGACTACAAGCATTCAGACCACCTTTCACAGAGACTGGAATTGACTGCTTTGGTCCCATACATACAAAACGTGGACGTATACTAGTAAAACGTTGGGGACTGATTTTCACATGCATGTCTAGTAGGGCAGTTCATATTGAACGTGTGATGGATCTTTCCACCAACGCTTTTATACTAGCATTGCTGTTAGCTTATTCAATCCCGCCAACACCCCATAAAGTTGTAAGCCGATAAGCAATATTGGGAGCCACGAGATTGGGCAATTAACCAACTCGTGCCATCCCAATAAGAGTGGGAAGGAAGCACACAATAGAGGGTCAGGGGCCAAACCCCTAACCCAGGGAGAACAGGTGGAGTGAACGGGAATACTCCACGGGGCACCAACAAGGGTATTAACCAATCAGAGGGGGGAATGGCATCGATTGAGTAGCAGTAAGGCCACCGTGCAATATAACCAATAACCTATTAATCAGTGATTCAGTTATCTCAGTGCAGCAGTGCTAGCGTAGGGTACAGTCAATTAGTTTAGTTAGGGGATCACGGGACTTTAGTTACCGTATCCCGCCTACCGTACAATTCACAGTATATCTATATCCTATAACCTATTATTATACACCGAACTTCAGAACTCAGTTATCTTTATTTCACTCTTATACACGGCGGGGACGCGTGGACTAAATACCACATCGGATAAATCGGGATCCCTCCTGGATCCCGTCACAGTAACTAAACCGAGCTGCCGCCCTAGTTAAACTCTAAGAACTGCAACCTAGCTAGCCGAATCATCAGCCACAAACGAGATGAGTGAATCGGGCGAGACACCGACGCGGACCCCGGACGAAGACCAAACGATCCGCGAGGCCGCGACCAAGCGATACAGGCCCACGACGCCGGAGCCATCGATAACGGGCGAACCGGAAGTCCAGGACGAGGAGGGCCTGGAACCCGAAGTCGAACCAAGAGAGAAAGAGAGCGAGACGGAGGGAGAGGGAGATGAGTCGACACGGGACGGAGAACGGCGCGCCGATGTCGCCGGCCAGCTACCGGCCGAGGGCGACGAGCGGCCCACCGAAACGGCGACGGTGGGGCCGACGGTGCGACGCCGGACACGAAGAGACGGAGGAGAGATCGGTACCGATGTCGCCGGCCAGCTACAGGCCGAGGGCGACGGACGGCCCACCGGAACGGCGACGGTGGAGCCGCCGGTACGACGTCGAACCCGGAGGGACGGAGGAGAGGTCGGCGACGAGGACGTCGGGGTTTCTGAGCGACTTCGACGGGCCTACAACGCGACCCGGAAGCTGATAAACGACGCCAAGAAGGAAGGGGCGAAGGTAGACGAGGTGAGACTGAGAAAGCGACTAGGTGAGTCGGATAGACACTTAAATTACCTAATACGTTTTGGGCAGAGAGAACTGGCCGGGGAGAGAGCAGAAAGGATAGCCGGCGAACTGTTTGAACTATGGGAGTGTGGGAGTATGGAACCTAGTGTAGCGCCAGTGTACATAGGGCCATACTTGGTCGATGCCCGGGGAGTAAAACCAGTGGGTTGGAGGGGACTCGAAGGGGGCGAATCCGAGGTTAACCCCGAGGATTCGGCCTCGTCGGTCGGAGAAAGCTCCGGGAGGCCGGGGAAAGTTAGTAGGTCGGGAAGGCGGGGGAAGTCCGTCGTAACCGATAAGTCTGTTACATCCTCCGCGAAAGAAAGAGTGGTGAGAGAGATAGGTGCCGCATACCGCCTCGACGTGGCAGAGCAAGGTCAGAAGGAAATGGAGGAACGGCTAGAGGAGGGGAGAGCGCGGTTAGCGAGGGAAGCGGCATTGATTAAAGAGAACGGTGAGAGGGTCGAAAGGGCTTTGAGGAGCCTTAGGGAGAGTGACGAAATAGAGGAAAAGGAGTGTAGAGAGCGTGAGGCTAGGGAGGAAAGGGAACGCAGAGAGCGTGAGGCAAGGGAGGACGAGGAACGCAAGGAACGTGAGGCGAGAAGGGAAAAGGAACGCAAGGAATATGAGGCAAGAAAGGAAAAGGAACGCAAAGAACGTGAGGCGAGACGAAGGGAGAACGCTAGGAGTGTAGTAGAGTCGGCCAGACGGGACAGCCAGGAGAGTGAGGAGAGAGGGGCAAAGGCTGAGCGAGAGTTAAGGGAATTAGAGAAACGCCAAGGTGTATCGGCAAAAAATAAGATTAGACGGGCGCACGAGCTGGAATTGGTCCGAGTGTTGCCGTCTGAAAGCGGGGCCGGCTCGAGTATTTTTGAGGAGCCAGGAGCCGTAGACACGTTCATTAACACCCCACTGACAGGGACCGCACGACAGACCCAAGAACTGGTGTAACCGTACGGGCGGGGGGGGGGGGGGTAATAATAATAATGGTACAGTAGACGTTGTTGATATTAATAGTACCGTATGGGATAACACTAATCAAACCTTTATTGCAGGAAATACTTTGCCTAGTGGTAGTAATTTAAATTTAAATCAGAACAATCCCAATACTAATGTAGAAAATAATCCTAATGTTGATGTAGTTACGCAAAATAATTCAAATAATCAAAATAATAATCCGAATTCGGACCTACAAAATAACTTAAATAACGCAATTACACAGAATAATTCGAATAATTCAAATAATGATCTTAGCCCGAATTTACAAAATAAGTCAGATAACGTAGTCGCGCAGAATAATACAAATGATTTTGTTTCAAATGAGCAAATTAATTCCGTTTCCAATATGGGTGCTATTAATGTAAACACGTCGGGCCTACGTAACCAGGGAGCAGAGGGCCTGGTAGGCCACGTAGTTAGTAGACAGGGAGCAGAGGGCCTGGTAGGCCACGTAGTTAGTAGACAGGGAGCTGAGGGCCTGGTAGGCCACGTAGTTGGTAGGCAGGGAGTAGAGGGCCTGGAAGGCCACGCAATAGCAGAGGGAGAGGCGGGGGTGAACAGACCCGACTGTGGTAGGGTTGATGTGTCGACTAGAGAGATATATAGTGGCGGGGCGAGAGGTAGCGAAGTAGAATGTAGCGGGTGGGGGGGGGGGGGGGCTACAAGGGCCCCACAACAGAGAGTTAGCGGCGAGAGGGGGGGGGGCAGAGAGTGTCCCACAGCCGTCAGCGGACAATGCGAGGGCCGAACAAGGTAAACCGCAACAACCGGCGACGGAAAGTAATAGGGGGATTGCGAGTATCCCCAGCGACGTGCGATCGAGCAGAGAAAGACAGGTTGACGTCGCGGGAGGGCAGACGGAGCGTCGAGCCCGATCAGAGGAGGAAAGAAGAACAGTGGGGTTTAACCGGGAGGTCGACGAGAGATCTCGTGAGCGGGAATATTCCACTGATAGGAGAAGAGAGGAAGAGAGTAGTAGAAGTATCGCCGCAAACGATAGAAGAGCGAGGACGGACAGCGAGCCGTCGGTAGTCGAGATGAGAACGGAGAGTCAGTGGGGTCGGACTCCGGGAGATTGCCGTCGCCCCGGAGGGATGCGATCCGGTGAGACGCATTACACGCCGAGAGAGGGGTACGCGATGTACCGGTACGAAGATGAAAACAGTGGAGAGGGGGGTCGAAGAGAAACTTTCCGACGGAATATACCTACCGATCGAGAATACGGTAGCCGCGGGGAGGATTATTCGAGAAGAATAAACTTCGATCCCGAGCAACACATGCAGACTGTAGGGCATACTGTAGGTCTTACTGCACATACCGTAGGCCATACTGAGAGAGGCAATGTAGGCGATAGGATAGCGCGGACAACGGGATTAAACCCGGAAGTCGCGGAATACATACCGGCGAGTAGGCCAGAAGCTGATAGGCCTATACCGGTACCAGCACAGCAGTATGACTACAGCATGCAGGGACATAACATATACCCAGGGGAGGGGGGAATTATTGCGGATAGGTGCATGGGCCCCAACGTATTAACATCAACCCCAGTACCAGACATACCGGTGGGGGGGGGGACAGGGTGACATTCCCCCATCACAATATCAACAATATACCCCGATGGTAGCAAGAACAACGAGACCCTTGGACGAAAACAGGTCGTGTGATACAGACATATGGAGGGGGCCGCTACCCCCGATGACATATCCGAGTCAGAGAAGATCAAGAAATAGGACGGACGAACCGCACCAGACAGGGGAAACTATACAGCACCCGTCGAATCCATTAGAAGCGCAGGCAATGGGGATGGCCACGTTGATCGATGCGTTGAAAACGAGGATCGAATTACCACCCGTGGAACCGTTCAAATTCGATGGGAGCAGGCCGGAAGAATACTTACAGTTTCGGCGAATGTATAGTAACGAAATACTAACAAAAAACTTGACGCAGGCGGAGTGCCTAAAGTATCTACAAGTGTACACGGGAGGCCCAGCATACGATATCGTGAGGCAATACCAAGGAATAGAGGGCGGCTTCACGACAGCATGGCGGGCACTGGATAGGGAATACGGGCACCCGGCCAAGATCATCAGGCAGACGCTGAGAGGCATAACATCGGGTGGCCTACAGGATAACCCCGTTAGCATTAAGACGTTTGCTAACAAAGTCGAGAAGGCGCTGATCGTGCTGAAGACGCTAGACGCGCCATACGAGCTCAACGCGTCCAATAACATCACCACGATAGCGCAGGCACTACCGAGTTGGCTGCGCAACAAATGGAGGAAGATCGCTTTCTCCACCCGAGACAAGAAGGGTGCGGAACCAGGTTTAGAAGAAATGTCAAACTTCTTAAATTACGAGGCCGAACTAATAACGGACCCAGTCTATAGTGAGGACAGCCTGGGAAAGGGACCAAAGACAGACTACCATAGACCAAAACCAGAGCACAACACGTCGAACGCGTTACCGAGACTCAGGCAATCATTGCCATATGCAGCGACGCAGGGGACTGCAAGTCCACAGACAAGCGAAGATAAGACAACATCAAGGGACGGACAGGGGAACAATAACAACATGAATAAACATAACCCCAGCACGTCCAGTAGGCCAAATCCAGTCAATAAGAATAGTAGGGACTTTGGTACAAATATAACTGCGATACGCAACG
>JAUCBJ010000206.1:0-12377 GCA_032718475.1 Nemertoderma westbladi | reverse complement strand
GTGAGGCAGCAGACGAATAAAACCTTTGTCTATAGCAGATACTGTCAGATAGATATGTATAATAGGGTCCTCCGGGGACCGGTCACGGCATGTAACAAGTGGCCTAGATAAAAGAATATGTACTGCAGTGCTCTGACTAACACCGACATACTGACTGTCCCACACCGGTAGGTCTCCCCCCCCCCCCCCCCCCCCCCCCTCGTACCAGGGTATCCGTGGGGCGAGCCATATATTATCACCACACAAGATACTCCTAATATTATTATATCGTCTCCCGTACTCCGTTGACCATCCCGTAACCACCAGTGTTTTTATGAATGAGTTTCCTAAATTTATTGAAGCAACCTTATCCATACCGGAACATCTTATTATTGCCGGGGACTTCAACATTCATGTTGATAACAAGGAAGACTACTACGGTACCCGATTTCTTGACATTATTGAAAGTTTAGGTTTAATTCAACACATTGAAGCACCTACACACGAATCTGGCAATACATTGGATTTAATCATTACCAGGAACTGCAATGACATTGATATTTACATTCCCTCGCCATCACCATACATATCTGACCATGCATTTGTCGATTGTTTTTTAAACATTGCTAAACCAATAGTCCCTAACACAACTGTAACTTACCGAAATCTAAAGAACCTCAATGTTGAAACACTCACCAATGCTATTGTTGGCTCATCATTATGTGCTGCCAGTTTCAACAATCTTGATCTTCAGTCCCAAGCGCTACAATACAACCAAGCTTTGTGTTCTTTAATGGATAAACTCGCTCCCATTAAATCCCTCTCCATAAAACCCTGCGACGGCCTTCAATGGTTTAACTCAAGAGATGAGAGAATTGGAGAAAGCATGGCGACGGGCTGAAAGGAAATGGCAGACAACGGGTACACCCAGTGATAAACTTGCTTTCAAGAATATTCGCAACCTTTACTGCCTTAAGTTAACTACTGCGCGAGAAACTTTCTATCGCGGGATGGTAAATGACTGCTGGCGATCAGAAGAAACTTTTCAGTCTGATAAAATCCCTCAGTAAGCTGAAGCAACCTGTAAAGTTCCCTTATCCAACCTCGTCCCTCGAGCTCGCTAATAAATTCACTGATTGCTTCAGTTCCAAAGTGCAACTTATCAGAGATGATCTTGTTGAACTGTGTCCAGACCCTGTACCACTGGATTACGAATTCGAATACGTGTGTCCTGGGCGAGTGTGAATATAACTTTACGATTAATTGTATCATGTTAAGATTAATCGTAAATATATTTACGAACGATATTGTTCGTAAAAACAAAATATTTTTACTGCACTGTGAATAAAGGCATTTACGATTAATCGTAGTATTTTTACAATTAATCGTATTTTATGACAAAAATTAAAATACGCTGATGTGAATAAAATTTTACAAACGATCGTTGTCGTAAATATTGAACGTATTTGAACGTATATCGTACGTATTAGAAATCGTTCGTATATTTACGGCAACTCGTGTCGTAGCTTATCTAAAGCAAAGTAAATATAGCTAAATATTAATATGGTGTCTGTATGTTTAGGCAGTTCCGTATGTGTGGCCATTTTTTCTTTCTTAAGCAAGTTTAGCTTTTTATGGTAATTTCTACAACAATTTATCAATCATTAGGACATAATTTTTTTTAATTAAGTAATAAAGTTACATTATTTTACTTTTTATTTTACATATTTTTCCCATGTAATAAATAATTATTTTAATTTTTCATTCAATTGCGGGGTAGCGGCGAAACCCCTGTAAATAGAGTTGTAGCTTGGTGGTGTGCTTCCTTCGTGCCAGACATTATTACCGGTAACCAACTACATAGACTCAAGACTGGCAGTTTTGCGTGGGAAGGTTTGAACTTTTAAGGCAATTATAAATTATATCGGAATGACAATTTTCACATAAAAAAACACTACTCCATTACAATTTCTTAGGAGTTGTGTGTATTTTTTTTATTTAAGGATAGCTACCAAAAACTAACTTTTTTGAATTTTTTAAATCGGTGACAAATTCGGAACTGAAAAAATAAGAATATTAACTAGTTATTTTGAAAATTATTCATTTACTAAAAGAAATGCTAAAGAGCGAAGCTAGTATCTTTGCTTCCATGGTATTGTTGAATATTCCAGAGTGCTACGATAAACACAACAAGGCTTTACTAACATACTAATTGTTATAACATTGTAGTCTGCCCTAAATGAAATTTTATATCTTTAAAATGGCGAGCTTTTTATTGCTCTTAGAATGTGAATCTAACAGAGCCGCTCGAAGGGAAAGAGTCTTTCGAGATAGAAGAAATCCTTTAGATACTCTAAACGACAGAGAAATTCTTCAAAAATACAGATTTACTCGCGATGGAATTTTTAAGTTGCTTGATACTTTTGGAGAAAAATTGGAATACAAGACCAAACGAAATTATTCCCTTCCTTCCATTGCTAGTTTGATGATTACGTTGCGATTCTATGCCACTGGAACCCATCATAATGTGTTTGGAGAAATTTTTGGAGTAGAGCGGTCTACAGTGTGCAAAGTTGTGAGCAGAGTGACATCCGTTATAATGGGCGAATTGAATAACTGTGTAAAATTCCCAACCAGTGAAAGTGATATACTTTCGGTGAAACATGGTTTCTATTCTTTGTGCAACATGCCCGGTGTTCTTGGAGCGATTGATTGTACTCATGTTCGTTTGTATAAGGCACCATTGAAAGATACTGAACCGTTCTATATAAACCGAAAGGGAGTTCATTCAATTAATGTGCAATTAATTTGCAACGCAAATTACGTTATCGAAAATGTAGTTGCACGTTGGCCAGGAAGTGTCAACGACAACTTCGTATTTACCACCAGTTCTGCCGTGGCAATGATGGTTTTCTCATTGGGGACAGTGGCTACTACCAACGCCCATGGCTATACATGCCATATGATAACCCATCTATAGAACCTGAAATGGCATACAACAGGTGTCCTCGCCGAGGTCGGTGTGTAATTGAGCAAATGAATGGACAACTAAAACAGAAGTTTCCGTGTTTAGCATATGGGTTAAGACTACATCCAGAAAGAACATGCAACGTTATTATGGCCTGTGTTGTTCTCTACAACTGTTCAAAGAGCTATGGTGAACCAGAACACAATGATGTTCCACAAGGCGTAATAACTGAAGGATCATTTAATACTGGTGACCACCGATGTGTACCTGGATTTCCTTCTATGAACCGAGATTTATTTGTCCAAAATTATTTCAATTAGAAAGTTAGACAGATAGTACAGTAACTGAAAAATATACAGTTACTGGGATTTTAAAATGTACAGTTTATTCAATATTACTTATAATTCATGGATTTCCATAAATCCAAAAGGAAATATACTGTATATAATTTACTGAAAGTCGGTTCCCGTCAAATAAACATGACTTAAAATAAATAATTAATTATAATTTCAGATTGTTGAATGTCTCACAGAACTACTTCAGTAATGGGGTGGGTTTGGGGTTAAAAGTAATTTGTATACTTTGCTCGGCTCGACCGGCGATGTGTAATAACAATAAATTAGGCCTAATATATGAAAAATGCACAATGAACATCATTAGGAACCTAATTCACTATTTAGTCAGGCAACTAAGCATCGCCACTTCCGCCTCCATTTGGCATCTCCGCCGTGTCTGCTACAAATTCGCCTGGCATTAATTCCAATGATAAGAGGTCTGCAGCGCTTAAGGTTGACAACATAGAGTAGGGAAGGTCATTAATAACCATGCCATTGCTATTTGCTGGGTTCGAGTATTTCTTTTGGTTTTCAACGCCCTGTATGATAGCTTCAGCGAGGATCTTTAATGTTGTATCAATAGATTTCAGTGTTTCAAGTTTCTCGCGTTCTATGGCTAAGATATCAGCAGCTGTTGTTTCCTTTGCCACTGAAGTTTTATTTGATGTTGAACTTTTCTGAAATGTAGGAGTAGTATTTGATCTAATAGCAGTAACATCCTGCATGGATATCTGTGATGATGCATGAGTTTGTTGTAATTGGCATTGAGCAACTGGATGATAGCCATCCTTTTCACTCACCTCATCATCAAGTTGAACACTCATAGAATCATTGCAATCGCTTTCATTTTCTGGATGGTTGGATCGTGCTGGTTCCACTCCCGACTCACCATCCTCAAATCCTACGATGCCGTCTTGCATCTCCTTCACTACAACATCCAGAACATTTTCGTACAACGCATTGGATACAGTCTTGGTCCACCTCCTGTCCTACTGAAATTTTGTTTGTACTTCCTGGCATCCGACGACAGATCCTGCCATTTCTTCTTGGCCATTTTTAAATCTCGCACACCAACACCACAAGCTGTAATTTTGTCTGCCGTTTTCGCCCAGTATTTCCTTTTAACCTTCTCGATACCCGCACAAGACTTATTAGCAGTACCAAACAGCTTTGGTTTGTACTCCTGAACGCAATGCAAAAGCACTGCAATTTCTTCCATTGACCAATTCGGTGATTTTCTCTTTGTTGCCATTTGGTCATTCACTCATGCGATACTAGTAAGCCTTGTGTGATCATCGTTGCTCTAGAACATTTTAGAACATAAGACAATTTTTTTGTTCTTATATTGTGTTCATCTTAGTACTGTATGTAGATTTTCATCTTATGTTCCAATTTTGAACAAGTTAACTATGAATTTAATGAAGTTGTATAATCGAACAACAATTTTTTAATTTTTAATTTTTTTTTATTAGTTATTTATTATGGTTGCTAGTAAATTTTTATAAGGTACTGTTAGCTAGTATTTTAAAAACGCCGAAAACGCAGAAACCGAAACATAATATTTGAAATGTTTTTATGTATTTTCTGTCTTTTATATCATTCAGAAACATTGTTTAACTAAGCCACAATGAAAAACACTCTACCATAATAACAAACAATAGCGCTCACAAAACTTTTGATTGTTTGAAAACGAATTTAACATGTTCGAAAAACGAAATGTTAAAATTCATTCATATTTCGTAAGTGGTCAACATTTTGATAAAAAAAAAATCAACCAAAATGGTCACACTATGCCTACTGGTATCCGGAATTATAACGGTGTACAAATAAAATCTTTGCGCCTTATGCCCGTGCGGAAGTACTGAAACGTTCTCCAATAAAGGGGGATACAGTAGGGAGTATACAATGCAAATGTGTGTTTTTTAATTTCACGTTTAACAATAATATACTCAGGAATATTAACGGTAGTGTTGTTGTCACGGACACGCCGTAATTTCAACCTACAATTGATCGTAAATTATTTACGATTAATCTTAGTAAAGATACGTTTTATTCACAATAGCAATATGATTAATCTTTTTCACGATTAATCGTCAAATTTCTACGATCAATCTTGACAAAGTGCGATTTTATTCACATCAAACATACGAACAATCGTTGCAACGATTAATCGTAAAAATAGTACAAATTAGAATTGATCGTACAATGGCGATGGAGTTTTATTCACACTCGCCCTGGAACTCTCAGTTCATTCCAGATCCTATCCGACGATGAAGTTTGTAAACTGATAAACGATTCCCCCAACAAATCCTGCCCTTCTGATCCTATTCCCACAGCACTGCTTAAGAAGTGTCTACATGTATTAATAAAACCTATCGCTGGAATGATTAACATATCTCTTCAAACTTGTTTCGTTCCACCTATTTGGAAATCGGCTATAGTTACCCCCTTAGTAAAGAAACCCAAACTAGACTTCTTGGTATTAAACAGCAATCGCCCAATCAGCGGCCTGTCGTTCGTTTCCAAGGTTACAGAACGAGCAGTCCTCTCTCAAGTTAACCCACACTCAAAGTCTCATAGCCATCAACACAACCTCCAATCAGCTTACCGCCCTAACACAGCACAGAAACAGCCCTTCTAAAGGTTCAATCCGACATTTAAAAAAACATGGATAACCAATTGGTAACACTTTTAGTACTATTGGACCTAAGTGCAGCTTTTCACACCGTCGACCATACAAGATTACTTAACCTATTAAACTCGAAATGTGGTATCTGTGGTAAATGCTATGATTGGTTCAAATCGTTCCTATCCGGACGCACGCAACGAGTTTCTTTTAATGGTGCTCTATCCGATTCAAAAGACTTGGGTTTCGGCTTCCCTCAGGGTTCATGTTCCACGTGTTATTTATTTTCTAATTACGCTAGTCCAATATTCGAAGTTGTCGAATGCCACCTGCCGGTCGCTGCGCACGGTTTCGCTGACGATCACCAGATGTACAAAGCCTTCCAGCCAATAGCAGGGTGCGATAAACAGTCGGCCCTCAATACAATGGCTGATTGTATTAATGACATTCGGGACTGGATGTTAGTAAACAAATTAAAACTTAATGACGACAAAACCGAATTCATAATTATTGGTACACGTGCTCAACTCTCCAAAATAAATATAACATCCATTAACGTCGGTACCTTTACAATAAACCGTGCGGACTCGGTGAAGAATCTCGGAGCCTGGTTTGACTCTCATATGACTATGGGGAAATTCATAAACAAAACCTGCAGCGCCGCGTATTATCATCTTCATAATATTCGATCAATTCGGCGGTTCCTCGATACTAAATCCGCCAACACGATTGTCCACGCTCTCATAACCAGTCGATTGGACTATTGCAACAGTTTACTACTTTATTATTTTTATCGTACATTTTAACTATACTAGACACCGTTTAACATTGACTCTATATTTTATATCATATATGTTCCGAACTGAACTTGACGTATTTTATTAATATGTAATATGTGCTTGTCATTTCATAATTTTATTTTACACCTTATGTTTTTTGAGTTTGGTACAGCTTATGATACAAATGTATGTCTGTCCTGTATATGGTTTATCAATTTCTATTTTTATTTACAGTATGAACCATTCGCTCTATATTTTTAAGCCCTAAGTAATACCTTTTAATATGCATATGTTTTAATCTACTTATAATTTTACTTACTTTGTATAACTTAATTATAGTTATATATTACTACTTGTACTAAACTTACTTACTTATTTAATATGTTCCGTTTTTACGCACCACACATTGTATCTATACCGGTTTGTCTCGAGCTCTTGCAAATCTCAGCGCCTTAGAGTACGCCACAATTGTAATTTTGGCGCTTTACAAATATATTTATTATTATTATTATTATTAGTGCCATATACTGTAGCAACCAACATTCTATAGACAGGTTGGTGGAAAAACAGTTCAAAAATAAATCACGGTTGGTTAGATTTCCAAGCGGCGTCAAGAAGAGTTATGGTTAATAGGTACTGCACTGCTGGCGCATCCCGGGGCTGGCGGACATCGGCTGTCACTAATCCTGGACCTGTCCTGCATTGTTTATTTGACAAAAGGTAGCGGCAGCCACACTCTTTAAATCACTTAGCTTTAAGTAGGCCTACCTGTCTTCAGTTGTCAGTCTGCATGTTTACTGTGCACTTCTTACTGGTCCGCAATGCCTAATCTCTAAAATCACATACGGATTATTCTCCATAGGAATCCATTACATACGCACGCACATACGCGTATGTACATGCGGATACGGCAAATGCATACGGATACGGATACGGCGAAAAGTTATACCCCCCATACATCTGCCTGAGTTCCACATGGAACGACAGGATCGTAATTTGGAAAATTTTGTGGAAAAGGGAGGTGGGGGGTTGCTAAATTATATGAAAAGAGGCTGGTGCCACAATAGACCTACAGTTTCTGAAGCTATATCTACCCCAGATATTGAAATGCTGGCTATAATATGCAGACCAAGATACCTACCTTCGAATTTTTCAAGTATTGTAGTTGTTAATCTATATATTCGTCCTCAGGCTCATTGGCCAGTCACAAGAAAGTTACTCAGGAATGGGTTTACAAATCTCTTAAGAAAACAGCCACATGGTTATTATATAGTGGTAGGTGATATTAATAAACCAAAATTCGGCTTCCTAGAGTCATTGAATTTACATAATGTTGTTGATGGCCCGACTTTCATTCCAGTGGATTCGCAATTAGATATTGCCCATATTTCAAATGTTGAGGTTTACAAATGCCATATTCGTGCACCACTTGGTACATCTAACCACAAATCGATTTTTCTTGAACCAGTTCAAAATTGTAACAATAAACACAAACCAAAAACTGAGTTTATAAGGATTCGTGATTTGTCAGTAAGTAACCCGAATGTTGATACCGTTCACCAAGTGTTAAGTGAGACAGACTGGGAAATTTTTTATCGCAATGACAACCTGGATGACGCGGTTGATGCGGTAGAGAGCTATATTAAGTTTGTTATTGATGATAAGCTTCCACTTAAGAAGGTTAAATTGTTGAATATCGATAAGCGCCTACCTTGTAACAGTTCTGAATTGAAGACATTACTTAAGGAAAAACAACAGGCAATCAGAGTAAAAGATAATGCTCAACGTAATATTATACAGAGGAAAATAAATAAATTGGTTTTCCAAAGGCGACAATGTGAGTTTACAACAATGTCGAAGGATGAGCTTTACAAACTTTCACGGCGTATTCTACGTGATAAATATCCAACGTTGGATTTCAATAAGGATGAGCTCAATAAATTGAATAATTTCTTTACACGCTTCAATGAGGATGTGTATAAAGATGATACTGAATTCCTTAATGATCAACAGCCTTGTCATGAAACGATAAGTTCAGTCGTAGTTGAAAAACAATTTCGGAAGTTGAAGGTAACAACTGCGAAAGGTCCAGGTGTTTTAGAAGCTAACATTTACAAAACATTTGCAAAGGAATTGTCATGTCCTTATGCATATCTATTCACAAATAGTTTTCAATTGCAATCGTATCCATCTTCATGGAGCAATGCATTAGTAAGTTCTTTGCCTAAACGAAATGACTCGTCAATTGAAGACCTTAAAAGTTTGAGGCCAGTCTGTGTTACACCTATTAGCGCAAGAACTTTGGATAAGTTTGGACTTGACACTTTTCGGGAATCAACTGTGACAACGGATGATAAATTTCAATTTGCGTATAAAAAAGGGTTATCAACTGCGGATGCTATAGCTACATTACTACATCAAGTAATATCAGGCATGGAAAGTCGGTCTACTATTGTTAAATGCATTTTTATTGATTATACATCTGCTTTCAATACGGTTCTTCAAAATAAATTTTTGAACAGATTAAAATTAGAACTCGCTCCTCGAAAGCGCTGGTTGTCAAATTGGCTACACTCATATATGGCTAATTTTACTCAAGTCGTTAAATGTGGTAAATTGCGCTCAAACAGTTGTAGGCTTGAGGTCGGTTTCCCTCAAGGTGGCCCAATGAGCGGCCCACTTTTTACGAAAGACACCGACAACATCAGGAGCTCTGACGGAAGTATAGGCAAGTATTCCGATGACACCAGACAACTTCAAGCAATTAAAGGTAGAGTCGATAATGATTTTTATATCATGAAAGTTCAAGAACTTGTGGAGATATCGTCAACAAAAAACTTGAAAATAAATCCGAAAAAATCGGAAGAGCTTTGTTTTCTACCAATTAATATGAAAAATGATGAATTGATAGCTGTTGCTAATGAGCAGGTACAGATTGAAGGTGTGAATGTCCCACGTAGGAAGACTGTAAAATACTTAGGGGTTCACATCAGCGACAACTTTTCATTTAAAGTTCACATATCTGAGGTAATTAAAAAAGCTAATTTTGCGGTTAGACAGTTCAGTTTCTTCGTTAGGTTTACTAATCGGAAAACAAAAATTTTCCTTTTTCAAACATATATAGTGCCTATCTATTTGTACTGCGCCGTTGTTTGGGTACCCACTCTACATGACAATGGTAGGAAGAAATTAGTGAGGCCAATAAAACTATATGCAAAACATTCAGACGTAGACAAGAAACACTATATTTCGTTAATAAATGTTGCCTTTGAAAAGCAATATGTCGATTTTGTAAATAAAATTGTACAGGATTCGAACCACCCACTACATGAACAGCTTGTGATTAACAAATCAGCTCCTGCTACCAGAAGTGAATATATTTTACCAGCTATACGAACTCAACGTTTTAGTGACTCATTTATTCCTACTGCTATGCGATATTTGATAAACGGTACAATTCCTACATATTTGCTTACATAAACCTTGATGAACTTTACCCACAGTTTTTAGTGTTTTTACCCATATTATTTTATAAACAAACTAAATGTGTTATTTAATTAATGGCGATTGTTTTCCTCTATTATGTAATTAGACCCTTTTACTATGTTTGTTTTTATTTAATTAATGGCGATTGTTTTCCTCTATATGTATTTAGACCCTTTTACTATGTTTGTTTTTATTTAATTAATGGCGATTGTTTTCCTCTATATGTAATTAGACCCTTTTACTATGTTTGTTTTTACTTAATTAATATTTATTATATTTTACTAAATTATTTTATGAACCAAATATTTATGAACCATAAAAGAGAATCAACCTACAATTAATTAATTATGATTATTTATATTTTGATCTATAACTTATCCCGTTTTAACATATGAACTGCATACCGTTTATTGAAAGTTGCTATAATTAATTATTTTTTTACGGTTTAATTTCAGATTTAAATTGAATGCTTAATTGTAGTACCGGTACAGAATGTTGTAGGCTTATCATGTATGGTTTATTGTTTATAGTATCAGTATGTATATTCCTTTTTACATGTTTTGTACAGGAATTAAAACGAATCAATCAATCAATCACCATGTTTGAGTGATTAGGACGCGAAAATTGTTTTAATCTGATTTAGGGGAGGGAGGGGGTCAACATTTTGGGGAAAAGTGCAGACGTCATACTTGGACGGCCCCATATATAAAATTCCAATAAAAAGTCGATCGAAAAGTGAAATCGTGGTATTCTTCACATGGGCGCGGTATACTGGTATGTGGTATAGATATACAGATATATACATACAATGTACGTGGAAAAGTTTAACCCAAAACATAAAGGTACGGACTGCCGGTAGCGGTAGGTCATAGGTACTGAGGTAAGCCTATACCTACTGTAAAAGCTTCTGTGGGATATAACTGGCCCCTTTGCTTCGCAATCCAGTTTCCCCCCAGGCGCTGGAATACTCTAAAAAGGTTCTCTAACTGTATATATATTCCCCTCGCCCGCAAGGTACCGTTACAGGTGTTTTAACGGACATAAAAGTCATTCTGCTATATACGTGTTTTAGCGGACATGGTAAGGCAAAAAACCTGCAATGCACCAAATACCTTTCACAGCTTAGCCGTGATGATTCATATTACGACATCTAACAGCTGGTTGCTGACATGGAAACAGCCATTGGATGCATGGTTCTTTGTTTGGCTTGAGCCAATCAGAGCGTTTTTTCCTGTCGACGTGTAGCTTTTTGGCCGATCATAAGGAGAGTGTTCAGTCTTACTGTTTTTACTTGATACTTTGTTGTTATTGCTGTCTAAGCCAGAAACACCGGCTCTAAGAACTCTAGCAAAAACTGCTTAGATTATAGAAAGTATAACTGTTACCGGCGGTGTTACCTCACTTAATTTAACTGCACTAATCATATTGTTTGTACTGCTATTTACCGTCAGTTATTAATTGTATCTATTTGTTGATGGAAATATTGCTCTTTGGAGAATACGGATAAATCACCCAAAATTCCCAATTTTCTTGATACACTACAGGTTAGAGAGGCGGGCTATATATAACAATTGCGATTTATATCAATGTGGTGTGTATTGAATCTAATGTTATTTAGTAGACACTACCTGAGTCAATTGCTGTTCTCTTTATGTGTGATCAAATATACTGACGGTCGGCAGAATAGTGTGCATGATTGTGAGTGTGATGTGACTGGTAACAAAGCATTTCCTAAAGAATGCGACTTATACTTTAATCATAAGCCTTATCGTTGCGTTTAGTATAAGTCCTAGCTCTGTTTAAATAGATAGAGCGCCACGTCCTAAAGGAACTGTTAATATTTCCCGAAAGTTAATAATATCTGTCAGAAATTACATATTAGCGATCAATCGAATAATACAGTAAGCTTACACTGCAACCTTACACTGCAATAATAAAATCTAAGCATCCGAATTCAGCCTCCCGGGTGTAGATCCATCGGGTGAATGATCGCGCATGGGCTGGCTTCGGCTAATGTTTTGTTTATTAGCATAAAATATTGTCGTATGCTAAAGGTGTGTTAATTAACTAAAAGACATATAAATTTTGGCAGGTTAAACTGCTAAAGGTCTTCAAAAGCGCGAACAGTAACAGTTATAATCTTATTGCAGTAGGCAATAAGGTTGCAAGTGTAGGCATTAAATACAGTTTAATACTGTCCTGTC
>JAUCBJ010000205.1:0-24620 GCA_032718475.1 Nemertoderma westbladi | reverse complement strand
TATTTTGTTTTATTTAGACTTTTGATTAAATTTATAAGCATTCCTGATTTCCTGGCTTTACTCGGCGTGGCTGTTGAGGTTGGGCGGCAGATTAATTCAACTAGGCAGCAATGTTAAACGAGGCTATGGGTAATCTAACTAAAATAAATTGAATACAAATTGATCTTATTATTATTGCCATGTATAGCCTTGTCCTTTACATCAACTCAACTAGAAGGCCAGCAAGCAGGCTTTAAACGGACCTGCCCATCAAACTAGTACCCTGAGTGACCATGCAGACAAATCTATTGCCCTGGTATGGGTGGCACCAGCATGCAGACAATATCTAGGTTCCAATCATTACTGGAAGCCTATTACCATCTCTAATGGCCTGTCCTGCTATCAGCTAGGTGCTAGGGCCAATGTCAATATGTACATACAGCCAATATTGTGCACATACATACTTACATAAGCCTACTTACTCGGCTCAATCAGTTCGACTCGGCTCAATCAGTTCAACTCGGCTCGATTGGTTCGACTCGGCTCGATCATGGTTCAACTTGGCTTGATTGGTTCGACATGGCTTGATCGGTTCGATTCAGCTAAATTGGTTCGTCTCCGCTCGATTGGTTCCATCAGGCTCAATCGGTTTGATCTGGCTTGATCAGTTTGACTCGGTTCGACTTGGTTCGATCAGTTCGACTCGGCTCCTTAGGTTTGACTCAATCCGGCTCAATCAGTTCGACTCTGCTCAATGGGTTCGACACGGCTCATTAGGTTCGACTTGGCTCAATAGGTTCGGCTCGGCTCAAACGGTCCGACTCATCTTGATCTGGCTCAATTGGTGTGACTCGGCTTGATGGGTTCGACTCGGTTCGATAGGTTCAACTTGGCTCGATAGGTCTGTCTCAGCTCGATAGGTTCAACTCAGCTCGATAGGTTCGACTCGGCTCCATCAGTTCGACTCGGCTTGATCGGATCGATACGAGACGATACGATCGATACTTAAATAGCGAAATTTATTACCCTTTTTAATTATTATAATGTATTTGTTGTAATAAATAAAAAAAAAAAATTTTTTAAATCTTATTTTATTTTTTTTTTAATTTTAATTTTATTTTTCAATTTATTTTTTTTGCCAATGTCTCGCAACACCGTTTGCGGCTCGGCCCGAGGAATAACCATTGTGCTAATTGTAAATGCGTCTTGGCTGCCTTTATGGCTCGTCCCAATCAGCCAATAGCCACTCTGATCAACTAACACCGTGGGAAATAGCTTACAAATAAATCAGGTAATAAACACATCAGGATGATAGAAATGAAATAAGATATTGAGGGTCTTGAGCTGGTTTATTGTCTTAACCTCGAATGATAATAGTCTGATGCAGAAACCGTTGAAAACGTATACTAGTGTTATCTTTAATTGAGCGCAATATAAACCAGCTAGAGACAGAAAGACCCATCACATGCGTATATTTGATTAACCGGGTAGTGTTACAACTATGTTACAGTTGTTTAATGCGTACCACGTAATCCGTTCGTGAAATTAATATCACAGTATCGTTGAACCTGCCGGCAACCACGATATCGTGTTGTCAAGACCTTACTGGGTCATCATTCAGTCGATAAGAGTAGGTCGGTATTCAGTTATTAGCCTGGGACCTGGATGGCGGCAAGCCGAGACTGCAACGACTAGGCCACAGGTTCTTGAGCTATGGAGTCTGAATTTCAAAGACAGGCTAATCTACCTATAATAGTGGTCTATGGAAATATGTGTCCAGCGTGGTTTGGAGAGATATGAGATATTAATTTCAAGAAAAATTACGCGATTCCATAAATTTGTACACTACCCGGTTAAAAAGTACGCATGTGATGGGATTAGTCCTACAATTGCGCCAATAAAAGATAAGTTATTTTCGGTAAAATAAACTTATCATTCGAGGTTAAGACCCCTAGATCCCTTCTTATAATAAATGTATAATAACAAACACCTCGAAAAATACAGCTTGCCAACACATTGTTACTATCAATCGACACCCAGTGGTCTAGGGCTGATAGAAATGAAATAAAATATTGAGGGTCTTTAGCTGGTTTATTGTATTAATTAAAGACAGAAAGATAATAGTCTGATGCAGAAACCGTTGAAAACGTTTACTAGTGTTATCTTTAATTAATATAATATAAACCAGCTAAAGACAGAAAGACAGCCTCAATATTATATTTGATTTCTATCATCCATACACTATGTTACAGTTGTTTAATGCTTACCACGTAATCCGTTCGTGTAATAAACACAGTTCGTTGAACCTGCCGGCAATATGATATCTATTGTCAATACATTATTCATATTCAGTAGATAATAGTAGGTAGTTATTCAGTTATTAGTCTGTGATTGGATGGAAGCAAGCAAGATGGAGTTCTAGCTAGGCTGAATTAAGAAGGCTAATCTACCTATAATAGTGGTCTATGGAAATATGTGTCCAGCGTGGATAATTCAACAATAAATATCACTTAAATCATTTCAATCAATTAAAAACATGCATTCTTAACATTAATTTCTTAAATTAATTAAAGACTTTGATGGAATGGGTTATAGAGATTAGAGACTCTAGCAATTTAATATTTATATAAGAATAAGTTATTCTTACCATGTAAAATAATTAGTTCCCACTTGTAGAACCGCTAAAAATCAGCTGAAATGAGTATTTTGTGCAAAAAGCCAATACATGTAAATTTCTCGACACCCTTTGGTCTAAGATTTTCAAACTTTTTTTTTCACCAACTAGAGAACATTTCATTCGATACCTGTTTCACAGTGTTTCATTAAATGCTCGTGCGGCCAAGCCATTTTGTGGACAAACAAGGCCCTCCAGCCCGCCACATAGATAGATAGATCCCAAATTTCTTTCAGCCTCCAACTTCGTACAAAAAGGCAGGTTCGTTATTACTTAATACTTTCCATAGCACACACTATTCTCCATTGCCCACTGAGACAGACATTAGGAGAGCCATCCCAGTTAACACATGGACTGTCATTATATTATTATTATAGTATTATAGTTATAATATTATTATAGTACATCATAGCACATACCTAATATTATATATAGATATAATTGCAATTTGTCTAACAATAAGCACTAAAACGTAGTATACATTAATTACAATGACAAAGTACGTATAATAACTAACAATAATACAATATGAAATCACCAAATATACTCGCATCGCAAATATATTAAATATTTTAATTAATTTGTTACTTTATATAATATTAATTCTAATTAAAATATAAATTACATCAGGAAAATCCATTGAAAAATATAAATAACGACTAGAAAATATACACCGAATCGGTGTCTGAGTGGAAAAAAAGAGCCGATTCGGTGTATTTTCTAGAAAATTGAATTCCTGAATCGGTGTACTAGAAAATATTGACCCCGAATCGGTGCTCTGCAGGCTGTATGAAAATATCGCAAGCCCCGATTCGGGGTACAGGGAGTCCTGGATACCCTGATTCGGGGTACAATTTACATTAGATTTTCCGGTACAATATTGAAGCCGGAAGATTTCATTATTACTCCAAAGTTTTCTTATTTGTAGAACATATAAATGTGTATTCGAATATGTTAAAACGAAATTGCGGAATTAAAATCTTCACATGCGGAAATTAAGGAGAAAAAATGTCTATGGGAGACCCCAG
Organism: Nemertoderma westbladi; assembly: GCA_032718475.1. Lineage (NCBI taxonomy): Eukaryota > Metazoa > Xenacoelomorpha > Nemertodermatida > Nemertodermatidae > Nemertoderma > Nemertoderma westbladi. The sequence goes on along the minus strand of JAUCBJ010000205.1, from coordinate 20,939 downwards.
AATCGGGGCATTACAAAACCCAGAATCGGGGTTTGCCTCTATGCCCCGATTCGGGGTATTTTCCCTTACTGACAACTGACATAGGCCTAATGTTTTTTGTTTTTATTGTAGTGCTTTAAAAAGGAATTTTTATGCTATTTGTGAAAAAACTCACACAATCTGACAATGTTGTCAGCCAGTCTTACTGCTGTACTGATGAACCGGTACAATTACAATAACAGAATAAACAACAGTCTGACAGTTGAGCAGTTGAGAGTACTACAGTAATACTGTAATACCAGCTGACCGGTAGGCGGTAGGCCTACTGCAGTCGTTAAAAATTCAGTGCCCCGGCAGCCCTGAACAGCTGAAACCGGACAGCCGGAAAGAGCCGCAGTATGCAGTACAGCCAGACAACAGTAATCTGGTAATGCATATTCAAAACCAGTCACCAGTCAGCCAGTAGAGCAGTAGGCTACTGACTGACTGATACGATGCACACAAAGTATAACAGTATTCTATTCAGCTATTATTCAATATAAATATATTCAAATATATTCAATCAGTCAATCAGTCAATAGGCCTATCAATACAGTAAGGTACAGTCAGCCAGTTCATGTCTTTTGTACAGCCAGATGGGGGCTGGATTCTGCAGTTTTTAAGTGGAAATCCCCGTAGCTTATCATTGGAATTTTTAAATTTAAACGGGCACTCTCAATAAAATTTGGGCACGGAGATATTAGTATCATTAGAACCGGCTTCAAATTCTACACCTTGACGTGCTTGTACAATAAATTTAGAGCTTGTATGAAGAAGTTATTGTAAATAATATAATTAAATCAAAAATCCAGCCAGATGATATTTACCAGCCAGATGGTGTCCAAACATAACCTCTCTGAGATCAATCAGAGAGCCGATGTACTAGTATGTCACTCAAAAGCTCCCTATTGCCAGATGGCTGCCAATTATTTACAGCTCACTGGACTCTACATACATACCAGTACCATTGACACAACAGCAACAGACTAACCAACCAACTAATAGACTACCGAATCCACAGCCCATACTCTGATACTGCAATACTAGTGGCAAGCCAAGTAGCCTACAACGCCGTGGGGGATATTACCCAGTAAGCTTAGCCTACTATAACAAACTGCAGAACTTTATTTAGCTCAACAGCTGTAGTTTCATAAGGCTGTACTAAAAAAATAAAATTAGATTCGTCATTGTTCATAATTAGCACATTAAAGCTTTTACGGCCCTCGTTCTATTATTTCACTCACTGTCGCTAGGGAAACAAAATCACTCGTGCTGTAACGCTATAAAAGTTCTATTTTATGAACAATGACGTATATATAGTTAATATTCAACTATACTATACTATCAACTATACCATCAGACCATGGCATGACCGATGACCGCAATACTCAATTAGATAATATGTAAGGTAAAGTAAGGTTAATTACTTTATAAGGTAATATGTAAGGTTAATTACTTTATTGGCTAATATGTTATGTAAGTTTATTACTTTATTATGTAATATGTATAAGGTTAATTGCCATCCATGTATTTAGATTATTCAATTATGAATATTTTCATAAGCCATGTGCCATGTCACAATGTCTATTGTCTATCAGTAGCAGCCAGCTTATGGCTTACTTATGAGAGAGGAAAAGTTACATCCAACAGTCAGGGAGATCATCAAATTTGAGAATACCTCAAATTTCAAATTATAGACCCAATTTTGGAATTACCTCAAATTTAATACAAGGTTAGGTTAATTCTCTAAATTGGAGTTTTACCCCAAATTTGAATTTCATAGCAGCATAGTCAGATACAGACAGAAGTCATAGTTGGCCTTTTTCAGTAGTTGTTAGCTTGTTACTGTATTGCAAAGGTAAAAAAATAAACTGATGTAGGCCTAGTGTCTGAGTGTTGTGAAATATAATATTTAAAACATATACAGTACAGCAGTATTAGTTTAAAAAGGCTTATACTTAAAAAGGCTACTGGTAGGGCGGTAGGGGTGCAGTGGGGTGGTATGATCAGATGGTAGACATATAAAACGAAGTACAGAGCTTAAAGAACTTATATTTTTATATTGTTACTTTTTTGCTTGAATATGCCATAAAATCGGGAGAAAAAGTAGTAGGCCTACTTTTTTTCCTACTGGTAGGGAAAAAGTTGTCCCCATAATATCTGAATATTGTAACTTTTTGTTGGGCACAGCTTTTGCAAAGTCGGCAAAACAGCAACCTGCAATAATATTGAATAATATTTCCACATAATAATGTACCATAGAGCCATAATTTTGCATTGATTTTACTTTTTCTCCCGGTAAAAAAAGTAAAATAAAACATTGGCACTTGTGTCAAATAGGGGACCCTCCTAGCTCCTAATCTGCTAATCCTGAAATCACCTAAACTAAAGTCACTTTCACTAGTGCCCGGTTGCAGGGTTAGCAAAGGAGCAGGTTACAGAACTGAGTTGAAAGTAACCAAAAAAAAAATAAACAAGAGTTAGGAATATTGATATCACCTGCACTAAATTTCAGGATTAGCTAGTGATTTCAGAATTATCAGATTAGCAGATTTACCATCCCTACACACTATCGACTATTGCAATGCAACTTTAGTGCCTGCAAGGTTTACTCCAGAAATGAGATAAAGCCTCGAGAATAGGTTGGTGAAAAAGGTTATACTTTTTGCCCAAGTTATAAATGATTCTGGTTCCTCATAAGGTCAATTTATAAGGATTTATGTATGTATAGTAGGCCTATAAACAAACAGTCACTTAGATTTCTAAAACATTTCAGATGTCTTGATAAGAAAGCAGAGTCTAAAGACTGTTTAAAAGACTAGCGATTAGTGATGAGATGATGATGTTTCTACTGTGTTCCAGGTCCAGCATGTTCCATATGTTAATCACCCTGATAAAGAAGAGGTGATGTATGGAAAAAGCAGACCCAGACATGGCAGCATGGGCAGATGGGCGGGGCTTGGCCTTTGCTTCATAATTTTATATATATGGCCAGGTCATGATTGAATTGGATGTCTGGCTGGGATATTATGTTGCACATTGTTGTAATGGAGGATCAGGTTTAGATCTTTACATATAAGTTTAAAGCACATTATCAAATTGAACTTTAATTGATGTATTATTGTATACTGCAATAGGTGGTGGTTCCAACTTTAGAGTCTCCAGTTGCCAGTCATATAGAATAACTAACCACGTCATAACTAACCAATAATCAAGTCCACATATATTGTATAAACCACGTCAACATGTCAACCTTTGCGGCAACATTTGTCTGGGCTCCAAACTGATGGTACAGTATTCCAATTGACAGAGAGAGCTAGGACAGGCGAATATTACATAAGTCTTCAGGCTATCAGGAGAGGAATGGCTTCATTTGATATACAAAGTGTTAAAGAGGACATCAACAACCAGAAAACATATTTTTTTCCGAAGATGTGTGATATGAATGATGAACAGAACAGATGAATGCCAGAATATGTAAACTTCCAAATTCTGGAATTGATTCAACATCCACAAGATATAGTAGGTCTTCCTGAGTCTGTGACTGTGCAGCTGTGTGAGCTTGAATCTCGCAACAGTGAGGATTTGGTCTACTGTTCTTCTTACCAACAGTAAGGCTGTAAGGATAGAGAATTTCTATAGTCTTCTGCATTTTTCTCACCATCACTAACGGAGTTAAGAATCATTAAAGTTATTGACTGTAAGTTACTGTGCTGTAAGGTTAAGCCTACCCTGCATACATGTCATGTCACAGGTTACACTGGTCACCCATTCTCACCAAGCTCTATAAGCACTAAGCAGCAAAGCCTACTGCTACACCCTACTGCTGACAGGCTGGTGATGTTGTACAGGCTGGCGAAATTTGAGGTTTTGTCTCAAATTTGAGGTTTAACCTCAAATTTCAATTTTCGCCCCCAATAAAAGCATGTTTGCATCGGTGAAATATTTTATTGCATCGATAAAAGTTCTTATTTTACATTATATTTTAACATATTAAAAGTAGAAGTTGCTCCAATAGTTTCCCTAAGTCGCAGCAACACTCGATATTATGAGCCTAAAAATACCTCAAATTTGAACAAAAAAACCCCAATTTTCGACAGTCTATTACCAAAATTCGAAATTTGGGGTAACCCCAAAATTGATGATCTCCCTGACTGTCCAAAGCACAAACAGATAACGCTGCACAATTTAACGCATTTTAAACTTTAACACAAAATCAACTTATTATTACAACTTACAAACTTAACGTAAGGTTAATTCAGCATCTACAGTTCACAGTTGTAATCCAGGCACAGCACCAAGCACCAAGGGGCGCCTCTATTTCAGTTATACCCAACCTCCCACAGAGCGGCTACATCACAAGAACACCTGCCAGCATTGCGGCTATATCACAAGAAAATCTGTCAAGCATTGCGGCTACATCACAAGAAAGTCTGTCAATAATTTATCAGAGCTGGAGAGGGTTAACTCCTTCAAATCATACTGAACAAAGCAGCCCGATAACGGAACTGCAATTGGCCAGCCAGTTGATATCCAGACCAGCCAGGTGCGGGCTGGTGTTTCTATGAACTGGCTGGAAAAAAGTGAGATTTCATCTGGCTGCACAAAACCTCTAACTGGCTGACTGTACCTTACTGCAATAGGTATTCCATATTCTATTCTGGCAGTATTCTTATGCCTGTATCTGTGTATCGCTGTATCAGTGTATGCCCGCTTCAGCGCTTGTAGTTGTTGGCCTATGCAGTCAAGGGTACCGGTCTGCCGGTACAACACGAACACAGCAACATCTGTACTGCTGTATTGCTGTACGAACTTAGGTACATCAGTACTTAGGCCTACAGAACACTGGAACAGCAGAAGGACAGAAGGATGCCTACAACAGTACAGAATGCAGCAACAATATGACTGAATGATGAGTCTCGCGACTGGCTGACCAGTGCTGCCAAACCGTCTGACAGTAAACCAGCTAAATCAGTAAATTGAATGGCACTGTGCCTCAGCAGCAATACACAGCAAATTGATTATACACATTTTAAGTACAGCAGCAGTACTCAGCTACTGTATACTCATCTCATCTACACTCAACTATTACAATACAGACTCACCTACTGTATATACTGAGCTAATAAACATAGATTCACCGGCTTCCTGGAAAACACCCAAAACAACGTAACCCATAGCCTACTATACACAGGCCATGACAAGAGCCTACAGTAGAGAATTACCGAAGGCTGACTTTTTCAATTGAGTGTTATGATTTACTGTACTGTATTGTGTGTTACTGTGTATCTAGAATCATTTAATTCTTCTTCAACCTATCACATTCAAATTCTGAGAATGTGGGGCGAGCCATTGAGGCATGTAGTACCATTTCTCATAACATATTATTAAATACATAAAAAATGTTGTATTATTAAACAGCTTATTTTGTCTATGTGGATGCCGGCAGTCCTATTTAAAACTTTAGTTTGACCTGTATATCGTTTAGTTGGTAGTTTAACGAGTAGGCTATATTTCAATTGTGTGCCAATAGTGGGGCGAGCCATGCATTGACTGCTGCAGACTATAATAAATGAATGGAAAATCAATGAAATAAATTCATGATAATTCATTATATAGAAATCAATTATTATCTAATTTTCATGTAATTATTATAATTAATAATTATTTACAATTATAGGCCTAATTAATTTATTCATTATACAGTATTTGATGTTGATAGTTTAGCGACCTTAAGCAGGTGCTCTTTGCTGGCTATATCAGCTGAACGCTTCCTGACTCCAGTTGTTGAGAAAAATATTCGCCAGAATGCTGGAGCAGTGGTTAATATATTGATAAGGGATCAGGTTTGACCAATGATTCACCTCATCGAAGTATCTCTTGTAAGCAATTTTACACAATGGGTTGATATGTCTTGCTGGATTATATATGACAAATAACAATATATAGTCAGATAAAACCAAACAGTCTGTAGGCTCTATTAAACCATCACGATCAACGTGACGTATCAATTGACCATATTCCTTAAATTCTTCGCAATTATCGATATATCAGAGATAATAATGTAATTGCGGCATTTTCTTGGCTATTTTTGTACCCAGCTATGTGTATAGTAGGCTATGACGTAACCGTTCCAAACTGTATATAACCAACCGTCAGCATTGACGCAACCACGTATCATCCCCCCGACCACAATATGCCAAAATCGTGAAAAATTACCGGTGAAACCGGAAAATTTATAAGTTTTAAGGTCACGATAAGACGTTTTGCAACAAGATATTTACATATTGTTAGTTAGTAGCAAAGCATTCTAAGAAGCGCTTCTCATTGTAGTCTTTTTTTAGTGGTGTTATTGATGTATGGGTCTAAGTAAACCATTATTGCAGTTTCCAATGAGCCCAAAATACGTCAAATACCACCACTAAAATTATACATTATTGAGAAAGCTTCATCGAATGCTGTGTTATATATCACCGCGCAATGGGAACAAAAAGATGTTAGACTTGTAATATGAAATATACACCATAACTGCAACTGCAAAAGTGATGATTTGGTCTTAAAATGTGATTATTGTCCAACTAAATTCTGTACAAGGAGTCAAAATGAGACCCATAAAGGCCATAACACCACTAAAAACAAGCCTAAAAAATAATTATTCGCAGATACGTAGCAATCTATCGCATCACGATTAGGTCGAAGTCTTGACTTGTGAATACAGGCCAATAGGCCATACAGTAGCTCCATAATACTGAATAATTTGGCCTTAAAATTTAAAACATGTCTCTACTGTAGCACAACTAAATCGACCATTTTATATAAAATTAATAATTAGCGTTTAATTATCCAACGGATAAAAGAGATAGGAAAATATACACCTTTGTAACGGTAAATAAAATATAGAATACGTAATAAAATATATTTCATATATAATTATAAATTATTTAAATAAAAAGCTAAATGGAGTGGATGTTGATGCTCACTAAAATGGGCGCAACCAGGAGCGTGGGAGATGTCAGTGGCGGTGGAGTTACAATATTTACAAAGACAGTTATCTGTGGGTCTCCCGCAATTCGACTTGGTGCACAGCTTGTGGTGGTAACCATTCGAATGCGACTCTGCGTCGATTGCCGGCAAGATACAGTATTTAACATTTATCAGGGCTGAATCAGGGTAATCTATCGGGTTCAATACATTGGTTGTGGACGCATATTTTGCAATGCCGCACCATAATTTAAATTAAAAGCCCCGAACTTTTCTTACGTGGGTGCGGTTACGCCCTGATTTCATTGCCCTTTGTTTTTCCTATGTTCACTCTTAAATGGTTTTCGTCGCAATATTCAGAAAACTTATCAAGTGCTGACTGGACATCTGATAGGGGGGAGCCGTAAATTGCCAGGTCATCTGCGTACTACTACTAGGATCGGCATGCTGCATTGCAGCTGCATTTTTAAGAATGCTGTGCCGGCTTATCGACAAAATTGCACCGCCACAACTCCCTATCACCCATGACATTTGCTAGATCATCCACACCTTCAAGGCCAGTGTCCTTTAAGATGCGTCTCAAGAAAGTCATGGGCTGTCCACCATGCTTATTCACTCCATGAGGCTGCCAAAGTACAAGATTATGCACTGGCTGGTCCTCTCGGCGAAAGCAATGTCCTGCAAAGCGGAGGCGATTTTGTTCTAGTGTCAAGCTTGGGGGAACCAATGAGACACCTCCAATGTTATATAGTGTCTGGTTGGAGATGTGTGCATTGTACTTGACACAATGAACCCGGCGTAGCATTCTTGTGAATGTGCCATCCAGAGATTTGATGTCCTCAGCAGTTAGAGCCCAGCATGGACTCCCATAGAGGAGTACTGGAACTACTGCTGCTCTAAATAATCGGACCTTAAGTTTCCGATTAATTCTCGGTGACTTCCAAATCCTGGAAAGCCTATTCAAGGCTGCCCATGCCTTTCCCTTACGTATTCGAAGGTCCTCACCTGACTCCCGGATCCATGATCCCAGGTAACAGAAGTCATCCACATGCTCAAGCATACCATCTTTTGAGCTTATGCTCATCCGATCAGAGACTTGCTGAGGACTTTCAAAGTTAACTGTCAAAATTTTGGTCTTTCTGGAGTTAATAGAAAGACCAACACTAGAAGCAGCATGTTCTAATGAGCTGAGGAGCCGTTGGGCTCCCTCTAGTGATTCTGAGAGTACTCCTAAGTCATCAGCAAAGTCTAGATCAGTTAGGTACTTGGCAGGATTTCCTCGACTTCTGGAGCCAGTAGGTGGAGTTATCATCACCCCATCATCATTATGATGATCTAAGGACATGTGTGACGGGATCCACTGAGGATCCCGGTTTATCCGGTTTTTAATCTACGCGTCCCCGCCGTGTGTATGTGAAAGAGTTCTGAGTTATTGATTAATCGGTGTATATAGGCTCAAGGATTTAATATAATAAATGATAATAGCACGAATAGTTGATGTTTGATGTAGTGTACCGGTAAATGATAATATATTGCTGACAGCAGACGGAGACGGTAATTAGAGTTCATGAATTAGCACAACGAATGATAATATATATTGCACTGTTGGCCGCATTGCACTACTCAGTCGATGCTTTCCCCCCATTGGCTAATAACTCACTTCTCACCCTCTACTCTCTCCCGCCCCGCTACTGTCACTCTCTCCCTCCCGGAGGTATAACCTCTGACCCCCGCTGTGTGTGTGTTCCCCTGGGGCCTGTTGTCCCCGTTTACTGGGGTGACACGAGGTTGATTGGTAATCAACCTCGTGCTCCCAATATTGCTTAAAGCCTATTTTGTGGGGCTGGCTAGCGGAATTGAATACGCTAACACTCCCCCCCATGCTATCTTCCCGGTGAGAAGATAGCATCCACCTCTAGTGCGCTACAATTCCGCTGGATCCCGATCTAGCATCGGGTGTGGGGTGGAACTATTTTCTTGGAGCCGGCTTTCCAGGCCGCTCCCTATGGGTATGATATCGCTACCCTGTTTACCTGGCGTCCCGTGTCGGGCCGATCGTGCGCTCCTCTCACACAATTTTTGTTTCCCCAACACTTTCGCCACTAACCCTGCTCCACTTTCACCCTGACCCTCCTTTACTTCTCCTCACTCTCGCTCTAACCCTCGGACCTCCTTGTCCCTCACTCTGCCTCTCACTTCTCCCCCCCCCCCCCCCACACTTGAATTGCACCCGCACTCTCCTCGCACTGTTACTCAACCCCCTTTTCAGTCCACTTACTCCCGACAAGTCTCACCCCCTTTCTGTGCCGTTGCACTCAAGAGGTGTGGAGTCGTCCAACGTCTCGTCTGTAATTAGTACCATGGTCAATTGGTCCCCAATCCCAGTAGCTAATTGGAAAAGGTTATATAACTATAGTACTTACTTTGATTACATTTGCTTACTAAACTAATAATGATTGCTACGTACGTACATATTACTTGCACTTTTCAATTATTTAGATTACTTGAATTCGTACTTAGGAGTTCGAACGTCTCACGTGGTGCCTTCCAGGCATACCACATTGAAGTTCTAGTTCGTTCCACCTGACTTCGGGAACCATCTCAGTTCCTTCCCTCTGTCGTCCTCCTCCCTTGGTCGTTTCTTGGCCGCTGCCGCTCCCTTGATTTTATCTCCCTTCAGACCTCTGACCCTCGCCGTCACCTCTTTACTAATCCTGGTCGTCGACTCCTTGGGCGCTGGTGTTATGAGCTCCCGGTTTGTTTGTTTGTTTGTTTGTTTGTTTGTTTGTTTGTTTGTTTGTTTGTTTGTTTGTTTGTTTGTTTGTTTGTTTGTTTGTTTGTTTGTTTGTTTGTTTGTTTGTTTGTTTGTTTGTTTGTTTGTTTGTTTGTTTGTTTGTTTGTTTGTTTGTTTGTTTGTTTGTTTGTTTGTTTGTTTGTTTGTTTGTTTGTTTGTTTGTTTGTTTGTTTGTTTGTTTGTTTGTTTGTTTGTTTGTTTGTTTGTTTGTTTGTTTGTTTGTTTGTTTGTTTGTTTGTTTGTTTGTTTGTTTGTTTGTTTGTTTGTTTGTTTGTTTGTTTGTTTGTTTGTTTGTTTGTTTGTTTGTTTGTTTGTTTGTTTGTTTGTTTGTTTGTTTGTTTGTTTGTTTGTTTGTTTGTTTGTTTGTTTGTTTGTTTGTTTGTTTGTTTGTTTGTTTGTTTGTTTGTTTGTTTGTTTGTTTGTTTGTTTGTTTGTTTGTTTGTTTGTTTGTTTGTTTGTTTGTTTGTTTGTTTGTTTGTTTGTTTGTTTGTTTGTTTGTTTGTTTGTTTGTTTGTTTGTTTGTTTGTTTGTTTGTTTGTTTGTTTGTTTGTTTGTTTGTTTGTTTGTTTGTTTGTTTGTTTGTTTGTTTGTTTGTTTGTTTGTTTGTTTGTTTGTTTGTTTGTTTGTTTGTTTGTTTGTTTGTTTGTTTGTTTGTTTGTTTGTTTGTTTGTTTGTTTGTTTGTTTGTTTGTTTGTTTGTTTGTTTGTTTGTTTGTTTGTTTGTTTGTTTGTTTGTTTGTTTGTTTGTTTGTTTGTTTGTTTGTTTGTTTGTTTGTTTGTTTGTTTGTTTGTTTGTTTGTTTGTTTGTTTGTTTGTTTGTTTGTTTGTTTGTTTGTTTGTTTGTTTGTTTGTTTGTTTGTTTGTTTGTTTGTTTGTTTGTTTGTTTGTTTGTTTGTTTGTTTGTTTGTTTGTTTGTTTGTTTGTTTGTTTGTTTGTTTGTTTGTTTGTTTGTTTGTTTGTTTGTTTGTTTGTTTGTTTGTTTGTTTGTTTGTTTGTTTGTTTGTTTGTTTGTTTGTTTGTTTGTTTGTTTGTTTGTTTGTTTGTTTGTTTGTTTGTTTGTTTGTTTGTTTGTTTGTTTGTTTGTTTGTTTGTTTGTTTGTTTGTTTGTTTGTTTGTTTGTTTGTTTGTTTGTTTGTTTGTTTGTTTGTTTGTTTGTTTGTTTGTTTGTTTGTTTGTTTGTTTGTTTGTTTGTTTGTTTGTTTGTTTGTTTGTTTGTTTGTTTGTTTGTTTGTTTGTTTGTTTGTTTGTTTGTTTGTTTGTTTGTTTGTTTGTTTGTTTGTTTGTTTGTTTGTTTGTTTGTTTGTTTGTTTGTTTGTTTGTTTGTTTGTTTGTTTGTTTGTTTGTTTGTTTGTTTGTTTGTTTGTTTGTTTGTTTGTTTGTTTGTTTGTTTGTTTGTTTGTTTGTTTGTTTGTTTGTTTGTTTGTTTGTTTGTTTGTTTGTTTGTTTGTTTGTTTGTTTGTTTGTTTGTTTGTTTGTTTGTTTGTTTGTTTGTTTGTTTGTTTGTTTGTTTGTTTGTTTGTTTGTTTGTTTGTTTGTTTGTTTGTTTGTTTGTTTGTTTGTTTGTTTGTTTGTTTGTTTGTTTGTTTGTTTGTTTGTTTGTTTGTTTGTTTGTTTGTTTGTTTGTTTGTTTGTTTGTTTGTTTGTTTGTTTGTTTGTTTGTTTGTTTGTTTGTTTGTTTGTTTGTTTGTTTGTTTGTTTGTTTGTTTGTTTGTTTGTTTGTTTGTTTGTTTGTTTGTTTGTTTGTTTGTTTGTTTGTTTGTTTGTTTGTTTGTTTGTTTGTTTGTTTGTTTGTTTGTTTGTTTGTTTGTTTGTTTGTTTGTTTGTTTGTTTGTTTGTTTGTTTGTTTGTTTGTTTGTTTGTTTGTTTGTTTGTTTGTTTGTTTGTTTGTTTGTTTGTTTGTTTGTTTGTTTGTTTGTTTGTTTGTTTGTTTGTTTGTTTGTTTGTTTGTTTGTTTGTTTGTTTGTTTGTTTGTTTGTTTGTTTGTTTGTTTGTTTGTTTGTTTGTTTGTTTGTTTGTTTGTTTGTTTGTTTGTTTGTTTGTTTGTTTGTTTGTTTGTTTGTTTGTTTGTTTGTTTGTTTGTTTGTTTGTTTGTTTGTTTGTTTGTTTGTTTGTTTGTTTGTTTGTTTGTTTGTTTGTTTGTTTGTTTGTTTGTTTGTTTGTTTGTTTGTTTGTTTGTTTGTTTGTTTGTTTGTTTGTTTGTTTGTTTGTTTGTTTGTTTGTTTGTTTGTTTGTTTGTTTGTTTGTTTGTTTGTTTGTTTGTTTGTTTGTTTGTTTGTTTGTTTGTTTGTTTGTTTGTTTGTTTGTTTGTTTGTTTGTTTGTTTGTTTGTTTGTTTGTTTGTTTGTTTGTTTGTTTGTTTGTTTGTTTGTTTGTTTGTTTGTTTGTTTGTTTGTTTGTTTGTTTGTTTGTTTGTTTGTTTGTTTGTTTGTTTGTTTGTTTGTTTGTTTGTTTGTTTGTTTGTTTGTTTGTTTGTTTGTTTGTTTGTTTGTTTGTTTGTTTGTTTGTTTGTTTGTTTGTTTGTTTGTTTGTTTGTTTGTTTGTTTGTTTGTTTGTTTGTTTGTTTGTTTGTTTGTTTGTTTGTTTGTTTGTTTGTTTGTTTGTTTGTTTGTTTGTTTGTTTGTTTGTTTGTTTGTTTGTTTGTTTGTTTGTTTGTTTGTTTGTTTGTTTGTTTGTTTGTTTGTTTGTTTGTTTGTTTGTTTGTTTGTTTGTTTGTTTGTTTGTTTGTTTGTTTGTTTGTTTGTTTGTTTGTTTGTTTGTTTGTTTGTTTGTTTGTTTGTTTGTTTGTTTGTTTGTTTGTTTGTTTGTTTGTTTGTTTGTTTGTTTGTTTGTTTGTTTGTTTGTTTGTTTGTTTGTTTGTTTGTTTGTTTGTTTGTTTGTTTGTTTGTTTGTTTGTTTGTTTGTTTGTTTGTTTGTTTGTTTGTTTGTTTGTTTGTTTGTTTGTTTGTTTGTTTGTTTGTTTGTTTGTTTGTTTGTTTGTTTGTTTGTTTGTTTGTTTGTTTGTTTGTTTGTTTGTTTGTTTGTTTGTTTGTTTGTTTGTTTGTTTGTTTGTTTGTTTGTTTGTTTGTTTGTTTGTTTGTTTGTTTGTTTGTTTGTTTGTTTGTTTGTTTGTTTGTTTGTTTGTTTGTTTGTTTGTTTGTTTGTTTGTTTGTTTGTTTGTTTGTTTGTTTGTTTGTTTGTTTGTTTGTTTGTTTGTTTGTTTGTTTGTTTGTTTGTTTGTTTGTTTGTTTGTTTGTTTGTTTGTTTGTTTGTTTGTTTGTTTGTTTGTTTGTTTGTTTGTTTGTTTGTTTGTTTGTTTGTTTGTTTGTTTGTTTGTTTGTTTGTTTGTTTGTTTGTTTGTTTGTTTGTTTGTTTGTTTGTTTGTTTGTTTGTTTGTTTGTTTGTTTGTTTGTTTGTTTGTTTGTTTGTTTGTTTGTTTGTTTGTTTGTTTGTTTGTTTGTTTGTTTGTTTGTTTGTTTGTTTGTTTGTTTGTTTGTTTGTTTGTTTGTTTGTTTGTTTGTTTGTTTGTTTGTTTGTTTGTTTGTTTGTTTGTTTGTTTGTTTGTTTGTTTGTTTGTTTGTTTGTTTGTTTGTTTGTTTGTTTGTTTGTTTGTTTGTTTGTTTGTTTGTTTGTTTGTTTGTTTGTTTGTTTGTTTGTTTGTTTGTTTGTTTGTTTGTTTGTTTGTTTGTTTGTTTGTTTGTTTGTTTGTTTGTTTGTTTGTTTGTTTGTTTGTTTGTTTGTTTGTTTGTTTGTTTGTTTGTTTGTTTGTTTGTTTGTTTGTTTGTTTGTTTGTTTGTTTGTTTGTTTGTTTGTTTGTTTGTTTGTTTGTTTGTTTGTTTGTTTGTTTGTTTGTTTGTTTGTTTGTTTGTTTGTTTGTTTGTTTGTTTGTTTGTTTGTTTGTTTGTTTGTTTGTTTGTTTGTTTGTTTGTTTGTTTGTTTGTTTGTTTGTTTGTTTGTTTGTTTGTTTGTTTGTTTGTTTGTTTGTTTGTTTGTTTGTTTGTTTGTTTGTTTGTTTGTTTGTTTGTTTGTTTGTTTGTTTGTTTGTTTGTTTGTTTGTTTGTTTGTTTGTTTGTTTGTTTGTTTGTTTGTTTGTTTGTTTGTTTGTTTGTTTGTTTGTTTGTTTGTTTGTTTGTTTGTTTGTTTGTTTGTTTGTTTGTTTGTTTGTTTGTTTGTTTGTTTGTTTGTTTGTTTGTTTGTTTGTTTGTTTGTTTGTTTGTTTGTTTGTTTGTTTGTTTGTTTGTTTGTTTGTTTGTTTGTTTGTTTGTTTGTTTGTTTGTTTGTTTGTTTGTTTGTTTGTTTGTTTGTTTGTTTGTTTGTTTGTTTGTTTGTTTGTTTGTTTGTTTGTTTGTTTGTTTGTTTGTTTGTTTGTTTGTTTGTTTGTTTGTTTGTTTGTTTGTTTGTTTGTTTGTTTGTTTGTTTGTTTGTTTGTTTGTTTGTTTGTTTGTTTGTTTGTTTGTTTGTTTGTTTGTTTGTTTGTTTGTTTGTTTGTTTGTTTGTTTGTTTGTTTGTTTGTTTGTTTGTTTGTTTGTTTGTTTGTTTGTTTGTTTGTTTGTTTGTTTGTTTGTTTGTTTGTTTGTTTGTTTGTTTGTTTGTTTGTTTGTTTGTTTGTTTGTTTGTTTGTTTGTTTGTTTGTTTGTTTGTTTGTTTGTTTGTTTGTTTGTTTGTTTGTTTGTTTGTTTGTTTGTTTGTTTGTTTGTTTGTTTGTTTGTTTGTTTGTTTGTTTGTTTGTTTGTTTGTTTGTTTGTTTGTTTGTTTGTTTGTTTGTTTGTTTGTTTGTTTGTTTGTTTGTTTGTTTGTTTGTTTGTTTGTTTGTTTGTTTGTTTGTTTGTTTGTTTGTTTGTTTGTTTGTTTGTTTGTTTGTTTGTTTGTTTGTTTGTTTGTTTGTTTGTTTGTTTGTTTGTTTGTTTGTTTGTTTGTTTGTTTGTTTGTTTGTTTGTTTGTTTGTTTGTTTGTTTGTTTGTTTGTTTGTTTGTTTGTTTGTTTGTTTGTTTGTTTGTTTGTTTGTTTGTTTGTTTGTTTGTTTGTTTGTTTGTTTGTTTGTTTGTTTGTTTGTTTGTTTGTTTGTTTGTTTGTTTGTTTGTTTGTTTGTTTGTTTGTTTGTTTGTTTGTTTGTTTGTTTGTTTGTTTGTTTGTTTGTTTGTTTGTTTGTTTGTTTGTTTGTTTGTTTGTTTGTTTGTTTGTTTGTTTGTTTGTTTGTTTGTTTGTTTGTTTGTTTGTTTGTTTGTTTGTTTGTTTGTTTGTTTGTTTGTTTGTTTGTTTGTTTGTTTGTTTGTTTGTTTGTTTGTTTGTTTGTTTGTTTGTTTGTTTGTTTGTTTGTTTGTTTGTTTGTTTGTTTGTTTGTTTGTTTGTTTGTTTGTTTGTTTGTTTGTTTGTTTGTTTGTTTGTTTGTTTGTTTGTTTGTTTGTTTGTTTGTTTGTTTGTTTGTTTGTTTGTTTGTTTGTTTGTTTGTTTGTTTGTTTGTTTGTTTGTTTGTTTGTTTGTTTGTTTGTTTGTTTGTTTGTTTGTTTGTTTGTTTGTTTGTTTGTTTGTTTGTTTGTTTGTTTGTTTGTTTGTTTGTTTGTTTGTTTGTTTGTTTGTTTGTTTGTTTGTTTGTTTGTTTGTTTGTTTGTTTGTTTGTTTGTTTGTTTGTTTGTTTGTTTGTTTGTTTGTTTGTTTGTTTGTTTGTTTGTTTGTTTGTTTGTTTGTTTGTTTGTTTGTTTGTTTGTTTGTTTGTTTGTTTGTTTGTTTGTTTGTTTGTTTGTTTGTTTGTTTGTTTGTTTGTTTGTTTGTTTGTTTGTTTGTTTGTTTGTTTGTTTGTTTGTTTGTTTGTTTGTTTGTTTGTTTGTTTGTTTGTTTGTTTGTTTGTTTGTTTGTTTGTTTGTTTGTTTGTTTGTTTGTTTGTTTGTTTGTTTGTTTGTTTGTTTGTTTGTTTGTTTGTTTGTTTGTTTGTTTGTTTGTTTGTTTGTTTGTTTGTTTGTTTGTTTGTTTGTTTGTTTGTTTGTTTGTTTGTTTGTTTGTTTGTTTGTTTGTTTGTTTGTTTGTTTGTTTGTTTGTTTGTTTGTTTGTTTGTTTGTTTGTTTGTTTGTTTGTTTGTTTGTTTGTTTGTTTGTTTGTTTGTTTGTTTGTTTGTTTGTTTGTTTGTTTGTTTGTTTGTTTGTTTGTTTGTTTGTTTGTTTGTTTGTTTGTTTGTTTGTTTGTTTGTTTGTTTGTTTGTTTGTTTGTTTGTTTGTTTGTTTGTTTGTTTGTTTGTTTGTTTGTTTGTTTGTTTGTTTGTTTGTTTGTTTGTTTGTTTGTTTGTTTGTTTGTTTGTTTGTTTGTTTGTTTGTTTGTTTGTTTGTTTGTTTGTTTGTTTGTTTGTTTGTTTGTTTGTTTGTTTGTTTGTTTGTTTGTTTGTTTGTTTGTTTGTTTGTTTGTTTGTTTGTTTGTTTGTTTGTTTGTTTGTTTGTTTGTTTGTTTGTTTGTTTGTTTGTTTGTTTGTTTGTTTGTTTGTTTGTTTGTTTGTTTGTTTGTTTGTTTGTAAAATTTTGTAGAGTAAAGTTTGTAAAATGGCAGCTGGCTTTGAAATTATACTCCATATCTCAAGAACCTGTGGCCTAGTGGTTGTAGTCTCGGCTTCCATCTCGAGGTCCCAGGTTCGAATCCGACACCACCCCGATGAGACCCAGTAAGGTCGAAACGCGTACGTGGTTTGGAGAGATATGAGATATTAATTTCAAGAAAAATTACCCGGTTCCTAAATTTGTACCCTACCCGGTTTAAAAAGTACGCATGTGATGGGATTAGTCCTACAATTGCGCCAATAAAAGATAAGTTATTATTGGTAAAATAAACTAGATCCCATCCTATAATAAATGTATAATTAGATTATGTAACTCTATAAAAAATAAAATAAAATAAAAAAGAAGAAAGAAAGAAAAGATACTATTATATTCGAATCTATATATATATATGCGATATATGAATCTATATATGCGAATCTAGAATAATTTTTTTGTACTGGTAAGCTACGGAATTTGTTGATTTTAAATTTATTATTTCGAGAGGCTAGTTGTTCCATACTTTCGGACCTGTGAATTTTAACGATTGTTGTGAAAGTACTGTAGTAGTCTAACTCGCGGGATGAAGTAATTTTTTGACATAACTGAGCGCGTGTTATATGAATGAATTGAGCTAGTAAAGCGGAATAATTTCTGGAGAGCGTTCGATTTATTTGATTTGTTTATATCATACATGAATTTCGCTACTTCCAGATTAAATAATTTATCTAATGGCAGAATATTTAAGGATTTGTAAATTGGTGCAGCGTGCGATTGATAATGATTGAAAGTTATGGCTCGAACTATTTTGTTCGCCCATGTGAAGAATACCAGGATTTCACTTTTCGGTCGACTTTTTATTGGAATTTTATTTTTTTTGGAATTTTATTGGAGATTTATCTTTATTAAGTGTTTTATATCGCTTATTTCTGTCTTATAACCTGTACATATACTAATTTTTTATTGTTTTGGTTAGATTCAGCCCTTCTGTAACCTGTATTTTTGGTGAAAACCTGGTATTCTTCACATGGGGGTAACTGCAAAGTGAAATATAACGGCAGAAAGTCTGGTATTCTTCACATTGGCCATTTTGTTAACTTGCACTTTGAGTTTAGCAGTATATGCGTGGTGACTATTTCCCCAAAGAGGTATTCCGTATATTAGATAAGGATGTACATTGTACAACAGTAGTGCGAAGTAAAGAGTTCTAAGATTGTCAAGAGGTAGAATGGGTCTTAGTTTGAAGAAGATCCCGGATAATTTTGATATTTTTGCTAATACATGGTTGCAGTGAATAATTTTCCAGTTTATTTTATTGTCTATGTAGATTCCTAAAAATTTTGATGCCGTAGTTTTAGTTAATGGAGTTGAATGAAGGCTCACTTCCGGAATTATTGTATTTTAATTGCGATTGTCCAAGATAATGTATTATGTTTTTTTAGATTCAAGGAGAGTTTATTATCCGTGAGCCATTCATCAAGTTTCATTAGTTCAGCATTAACAGTACAAATAAGTGTGTGAGTATTATATTTGTTACAGTAAAGTAGGGTCGTGTCGTCTGCAAAAAGTGTGGCCAGCAATTTAGTATAGTTCGGTAGGTCGTTGATGTATATTAAAAATAGGATCAGGCTTAATATTTCTCCCTGGGGGGTGCCGCATACAGTGCCAGTCGATTCTGAAATAATACCGTCAATAGAAACTACTTGTGTACGTAAGTGTGGGGAAGGCCACGTATCCCGTAGCAGTCGAGTTTTTAAAGGAGTATCGAGTGGTCTGTTGTGTCAAAAGCCTTCTTGAGGTCTACTGGAATTAAGCAGGCGGAGATCTGGTTGTCTAGAGATTCCTGTAGTTGTTCTGTAATTGTGGGGCGAGCGACGAAAGTAAGCGAGCTTAGCATACAGGTACCACTAACTCAATCGGTGTGTCTGTTGTTCTGTCGATCTGTTGTTCTGTTGTTCTGTTGTGGGGCGAGCGACGAAAGTAAGCGAGCTTAGCATACAGGTACCACTAACTCAATCGGTGTGTCTGTTGATCTGTTGTTCTGTTGATCTGTTATTCTGTTGTGTCCAATTTTAAACGTTAATAACTCAGCCAAATGTTAATGAAATTTAACCAAACTTGGTACACATGTAGTCTGGCCAAATTTTAGAAATTTTCCAAGTTGAATTTTCGCGTGGCCTTCGAGAAGCTTAGATAATAGCAGTTAATTAGTGAATTAAGTTGATTAGGGTAACAACATCAATTTCAACCTGCCTCCTTAAAGGATATTAATTATTTTCTAGTATAAGATTTAAATCATTATTCTTAAAAGTTATACAGCTGTAATCCCCATACAACATTCCATTATAGTTTTTAATTAGTTCAAGTGATTTGCTTTAATAAATGTGTCTTTAATTGATCTAAACGTAATTAAAGCGGCACAATTATTGAGTACAAATTTAATCCTTCCCATTATTGGTCAATATAGTCTCTGCGGGGTGTAGAGCTGCTAGCTGGCTGGGAGATGTTTGTGTAGCCTTACCAGGGCAGAGGGGAATTGTACTGTTATAGGCATCCTGTAGTATTGCTATAGCAACACAGACATAACTCCAACCACACTGCCTGTATTTAAATTCCTATTGACTCTATACTATGTTGTATTACTTACTATCTCAGGTGACAGAAGATATAATGACATAAATACTCATGACTGTTGTAGGCTTATACAGTATCTGAAATAGTTTATTCCGCAATATATTTGTCTGGTTATTTTTTCATTGAATATTTGCAAAGTAGTAAAATTAATGTTCTTAAAAATAATATTAATATTTTATATGTAACCTAGGAAATTAGCTACATTTTTTCGCTGCAGCTTTAAGAGTGTACATTGATTTAATATTATATCAATACCCATATTTACTACATCGGCATACGATGCGTTGGCGTTGTATCACACATCTCCACATAGATGTATCAGCAGTTACTCGCACAGTTTCGAAACTTCGCATATTTATATCTGTATAAAGATCGTCACTCTTGGTTTAGGAAAAATATTTTAATGCAAAACAGGACGAGCGACGAGCGCAACGAGGCATATAATGAAGACCAGTACTGCGTAGACTATATTCCTATAAACCATACCTGGCTTCGCCTATTGAAGGCATCGGTAGTTATAAAGATCGTCCGTCAGTCTGCGTTTAGGAAATATGTTTAAATACAAAACAGGACGAGCACAACGACGTTTATAATAATGAAGACGAGTACTGCCTACTGCGTTGAAGGCATCGGTAGTTATAAATTACTGGTGGGTGGGAAGGGTGGGGGGGGGGGGTGCAGATTAAAAGGGGCGAACACGTACTGTCCCCCTTTCTTTGATTGATTGGTGGTGTGGGCTGTGGGTAAATTTCTCAAAACCTGATATTGTGATACAGTCGCTCAATTTTAATATCTGTATCTGATAACTGAGCCTCGTCCTGCGCGATGGCCCCACGAACGTCTAAGGAGTGCGTCGATAGTAGTAATTTGTTTACGGAATCCGTGATGAGATGGAGATAATAATTCGTATTTGTTTAGGCAAGCTATACTAGTTGTGCGTTGATAACACGTTCGTAAATTTTGGTGAAAATTGGTAGAATAGATATGGGACGGTAGTTATTTTTATCTGTTGGATCTTCGGATTTAAAAATTGGTATAATTTTGGCCTTTTTTAAAGTATCTGGAAAAAAACCTGTAAAAGCCTTTGCTGAATTGCCCCGTTATTTTTATTATCTTTTGCATTAAAATACTCTGTAGTTGATTTAATAAGTGTAAGAGACCGTATTATTGCTGTATCGGTGTTTTTAGAGGATCTAAGACCTATTTCCTCCGTATGTGTACTGTGAAAGGCATATTTTATGATTCTATGGCAATTCGTGACGCAAAGGGGTGATAGCTACTCTTGAACAGTAGTTACTATGACTACGGTTAACAGCTGACATTCATACGTGTTGATTTCCTTTGTTCTACGGCGTCTCTCAGTTCAGTCAGCCAATTAGAGCGTTTTTGTGGCTCCTTGTACAGAAAATTTCCGAGAAATGACGCAATGCCTATGTGCAGTGTTTACATTTAGTCCTGAGCCAAAGAAAGAACGGCTTGGAAGTATTTTGTGCTTTACTGTTTTTAGTCTTACACTAGTAGGTTTAATTACAAGGACATATATCCTTTAACTACCTGACTCATGGAATCACTGCTAACTGATCATACATGCTGACTGCTGAAACATTGCAAACTCGTAACAATCAGTGTTCAGTTGTTGTTTTATACTGCTATTTACTGTCAGTTCTTCATAACATGGTTGATGAATTATTATATTTGGAATAACGATAAATAACCCCGAAACCCAATATTCTTGATATACCGAAGGTAAGAGAGAAGGGTTATACATAACGATTGTGACTTATGTTAAAGTGGTTTGAAGTGAATCTAATGTTATTTGATAGACCCTACATAATTCAGTCTGTGTTCCTTTTATATGTGACTAAAATCAGTGAAGATTGGCAGATTAGTGTGCAGTATTGTGCAGCATTGTGTATGAGTGAGTCTGTTAAAGAAGCAATTCCTAAAGAATGCGCCATATATGTGAATTATAATTAAGCCATATCGTTGTGAGTAGTTTAAGTCATAACTCTGTTTATATAGA